>CM062809.1:975856246-976061246 GCA_031772625.1 Pinus tabuliformis
AAGGAAGTTATTCAAGGAAAAATATCAAAAGTTGCAGGATGAAATAACATCACTAAGAGATGAAGTCAATGAAAGAAGCACAACCATCAAGAAACTCAGAGATAGATCCAGTTACTATGAAAGTCTTGAAGCCACAATCTGCTCGCTAAAAGAAGATCTTGAAGAATCAAAGAAGCAGAATAAAGAACTACTCCAAGCTCATGAAAATGAAGTTCTTGAACTAAGACGTCAGTTGGAAGAAGAAAGAAATGCTGAAGAAAACGTGAAGAAGCAGTATCTTGAAAAGGAAGAGCAACATCAAGTTGAGGTAAATATTCTAAAAGATAAATTAGAAGAAAAGGATAAACTGTTATGATTTCAAGATAGTACTAAAGTCTTGGATGATATTCTTAATAGTCAAAGGTCTCCTGCTATCAAAACTGGCCTTGGTTTTCATGAATCTATTGAAGGTGAATCTAGTTCACAAAGTAAGACAAGGGACTTGACTGCAAAATCTGAAATGCTCAATAAGGAGATGAAAGGTCAATCTCATCATCAACCAAGGAAAGAAATTCTTCAAAGAAAATCTTTTACTCCTCCTATGAATAATGTTGAATGTTATGTATGTCATAATCTTGGACATGTTGTAGCCAGATGTAGAAGAAGAAGGTTTCAAGACCATCATGCAGAAAGATCATCACATTCAAGGTACTTTAATGGATATTACTTTGCTTGCAATATGTTTGGTCACAGAGTTGTTGATTGCTATAGAAGAAATATGAGACATGTAAGATGTTACACATGTAACAAGCTTGGACATATAGCTAAGGAATGCAGGAACAAAGTATGGGCACCATACCAAAAGGAGAAAACATCATCATCACACCTGAAGATGTGGAAGAAGAAAGAAGTACAGTGAGAAAGAGGCGGCATAGCACAACATACAGACATAACAGAATCAGAGGGAGCTGGAAGTGTAAAACTTCAGTGTCCTAAATCTCATATGCAAGTTTCTTAAGGAGAAGTCACGTATATACGTGAGTTGGTTATGGCATAGTCGCGTATATGATTGTTTGAGGAAAGGCAGAAGGGACAGGTTTAGGAAAAGGATCAGTTATGATTCGGTTTATTATTTGCGCTGTTTGATAATGGTTACAATTGCTAATGATGTGTGGAAGTGACTTGATGGTTAGAAGTGTTTTGTTTCTAACTTGATAATGATGATGTCTTGATACTTCTTGCTGATATGCATGATCAGATCTGACAGTAACCAAGATGGCACAGGTTTAGGGGGAGAATATGCTTTTAATGAATTGTTGGCATTATGGTTAATAGTCCTTGGTGATGATGCGTATATGGATAAATGATTCATTCTGCTATGATTATGAGTTGTTCAGATGATTCTTGGGGTTACATAGTTGATATTTAGATCAGATTTGTGGTTGATTCTCTAATGGTGCTTACATGGTGATCTTCATAAGGATAAGGAGAAGTACATAACTTGATTTCACATCTTCTTTACTTGATGATGAGTCACTCATATGCTGTTTTCGTCATATGCATAAAGATCATATATTAGGATTGTTCTTGGCACATATATGGATGAGGATTGTTGGCTGGATACATGGATGATTATTCAAAGTTGCATTGTTGGAGACATGATGATGATGAGTTCTTACCTATATGATAGGTTGTTTCGTACATATGTTTATTAATGCAGATATTCCCAATTGATGATACTTGGTTCATGCAGATCTGGATGGCTATGGTGTTTCTCACATATGATAGAATGTGAATGATTCTGTATATACAGAATTCTGTTCAAAAGGATGAGTTGATACGGACATACCTTGATTATTCATGCACTAATACAAGTTGCTGGTCTAGTTGTTGTTGACATATGCTATGGAGCAGATCATACAGTGTCGTTGCTGATGTTTATCATGATCTTATTTAGGTGTTTGGTCTCTGTTATAACTGTCATGTATATCATTCGATGTAAAGGTCATATCAAGACTCATGATGTCATAGTGTGTCTCTATCTATTGTAGTCATTTGATGAAATATTTCGGTCATATCAAGGTCATGTAACGGCCTATGTTGGTTTCCCCACTATGCCTGGGATAAATGATGTAATGTACTTGGTTGTCATTTTCTGGTATATCCCCTCTTGGTTGGGAGATGGATGTATGTATGAGTATTTGGTGCTAGGAAGGTCACGTATGATGTATAGAGTCATGTTCTTGTAGAACACCTTTTTGCAGACTTTGCTTACAGACAGGGGGAGCATGAACAGCACAATTCAGCAAGAACAGAGCTTTCAGCATGTAGCATGGACAGATTGCTACACCTTGGCATATACAAAGGGGGAGCTCATTCAGAGATTTCAACACGTACTCAAGGGGAGTATGAACAGCGGAATGCCTTTCTACGAAAGAGAATATCTTGGTTCGCCCTTTGCCCTTGATGTCAAAGGGGGAGAGTGATTTGGTATTGTTGCCATCAAGTCCAAAGGGGGAGATTGTTGGCATTATGATGCATGTGTTGTACTTGATGGCGAACAACTCATAGAAGATCAACTCACTTATATATATCTAGATGAATCTACAGAAGAGATATCAGATGACAATTCTCAGTATGATAAGTCCAAAGGTGGAGATTGTTGGCATTATGAGACAAGTGTTGTCCTTGATGGCAAATCACACAAATGATAAATTATAGTGCAACAAATTTATTTGATAAATTATAGTGCAACAAAGTTTCCTTCATGTAGAGAAAAGTTCACGCACTTTTATGCAGAGAAAAGTTTATTCCATGTAGAGAAAAGTTCACGCACTTTTATGCAGAGAAAAGTTTATTCCATGTAGAGAAAAGTTCACACACTTTTATGCAGAGAAACGTTTATTCCATGTAGAGAAAAGTTCACGCACTTTTATGCAGAGAAAAGTTTATTTCATGTAGAGAAAAGTTCACGTACTTTTATGCAGAGAAGAGTTTATTTCATGTAGAGAAATGTTCACGCACTTTTATGCAGAGAAAAGTTTATTTCATGTAGAGAAAAGTTTACGCACTTTCATGCAGAGAAAAGTTCCCTTCGTGCAAGAGAAAAGTTCACACACTTTCATGGTTGGTTCATGGTATTAGTCCGACAGTTTTTGATCCTATGGTTTTGGTCGGTGGTATTGCAACCAAAAGTGTTGATCTCACGCACTTTCATGGTTGGTTCATGGTATTAGTCTGACAGTTTTTGATCATATTGTTTTGGTTCGTGGTATTGCATCCAAAAGTGTTGATCTCACGCACTTTCATGGTTGGTTCATGGTATTAGTCCAACAGTTTTTTGATCCTATGGTTTTGGACCATGGTATTGAGAAAGGACTAAGGCTATAAAAGAGGAAGGAGATCATTTGGCAAAGCATCTTTTGAATTATTGAATATCTGATAAAGTGCTAGATCTAGAATATGGTGATTGGGTTATGGTGCAGATCTAGATCTGAGCTAAAGAGGGATCTCACCAGTTGATAGAAAACAAGATCTAAGGATAGATCGGGATCAAATGGTTTGAAATGAACTATCTCTATATATTTGATTATGCTTATTCTAGATCTGTATATTGACGCTTGTAATGATCTAAACTGGGTATAACTTGAGTTTGAAATCGCTGCAGGTCATGTTTGAATATTTATAGATCTGTACGTGGGTTGGCTTTGGTGTAAGCGCGTATGTATGTAGGTTTGGTTCATTGTAGTAGCGTATACAATTTGAGCTATGATATTTGAAGTCACAGGTGGTTCTTGTTGTTGATGGGTTCTGATGACAGTTTAAAGGTGTCAGTATTCTGCATATCCTGTTTGGTTGATTGTGTTTAGCTTCAGTATTGATGGATGAGAACTAATATTTGATCAGGATCATAATGGCTCATATTTATGTGATTTGATGGACTAGATCTGGGTGCTAACACATATATTATCCTTGTATATGTATTGATCTAGTGTTTGGGTGATTCAGAAGATTGATTGATTATGTGCTTCAATGATATTAATGTGTCCAGTATGAAAATTGGATGAAACGTGGCCTTTCAGATTATGTGTTGTGCTTCAGGAGTATCCAGTATGAAAATGTATGAAACGTGGTACCTGGAGGAGAGAAGATTATAGGCCAGCGCTTATGTACTAGTATCTTAGCTAGTACAAGAGCTAAGGGGGTGGCAGCTCCCTTCCAGTAGCAGTT
Organism: Pinus tabuliformis; assembly: GCA_031772625.1. Lineage (NCBI taxonomy): Eukaryota > Viridiplantae > Streptophyta > Pinopsida > Pinales > Pinaceae > Pinus > Pinus tabuliformis. Next base: position 975,860,456 of record CM062809.1, read on the forward strand.
GAAAACTTTGGAGCATTGTAGCAGGTAGCAGCCTGCGTACTAGTAAATGGATCGGCTAGTACAAGAACTATGGGGGTTGTAGCTCCCTTCCAGGAAAGACTGGAGAAGAAGAGAGGGTTGTAGCTCTCTGCAGGTAGAAGCCTACGTACTGGTATAAGACTGCACTAGTACAGAAATATTGTAAAAGGATTTTCTTATTAAGAAGAAGATTGAGATGACTTGCAGCAGGTGGTTTTCTCCCACATTGGGTTTCCACCTTATATCATGGTGTTCATGTGTGTGGCTTATGTGTGATGATTTGTTCTATTTTACTGCACCTGTTTACTATTAATATGGTTGATAATGTTCTAATGCACTCATTAAGGATCAACTAATTGAATCATAAGAAGTTGTGGAAGTAGCATATCTGAATCTGAATATGGAAATGAAAAAGTTTTATTGATGTGATAATACTGATTCAACCCCCCCTCTTAGTATTATTTCCAACAGTTCACTCAGATGTGTGTCAACCATTCTCGACAACATCCACGGTAGGAAAGTTAAATATCTCATAAGCGATAATGGTGGAGAATATGTGTCGGATGAATTCATGAAATTCTTTGCTTCAAAAGCCATTTGACTGGAGTTAATAACATCTCATTATCCAAAAAAAAATGGGGTGACTAAAAGGAAGAACAAAAATATTTTGGAAGATCCATAGGTGATGTTACATGATCAAGGCCTAGGGTTGCACTTATGGGTTGAAGCATGCAACACAATTATTTATTTGAAGAACAAAAACCTTCATCGAATTTGTGAGATGAGTACAGTAGAAGAATATTTTTTAGGTAACAAACCAGATGCGGCACTCTTCAGTATCTTTGGTTCATGAGTCTATTGTCATGTTACAAAGGATGCAGGGAAAAAGATAGATCCATTAACTGAGTTGGGCATGTTTGTGGCATACACTAATACACCTCACAACTATCAGGTGTACCTGTCATCCAAAAGGATGACAATGGTTTGTAGAGATGTGAATTTTGATGAAGAGAAGGCCATGATATGTTCCCTTAAGAGGGAGATTTAGTTACATGCAGATGAGGAAATTTTAGTCCAAAGGAGGAACCTAAAGATCATGTGGAGCAGGCACATGTAGAGGAGTAGAGAGTGGAATCACCCACTCATGCAGAGACTTCTAGAGATGGAAGGAAGCACACCATAGAGGTTGATATATTGATGCATGATGCTAGAGATAATGTGGGAGAAACCACATTATAACGTAGGCAGAGGAGGTCACTAGATCGGTACATTGATTACATGGATCTGATGAGCAAGAGTCTAAAGGTTGAGCCATCCTCATTCAAGGAAGTAGTGCAATAACTAGTATGGGCTGATGCCATGGTTGAGGAGTATGATTGTATTATCATAAACATTTTTTGGGAAATGGTACCAAGACCAATGGACAAGTCAGTTGTGAGTTCTAGATATATTTAAAAGGTAAAGCAAGAAGAAAATTGGAGTGTGGAGAAACACAAGGCCAAATTTGTGGCTAGAGGCTTCTCTCAGGTGGAGGGAATTGATTACGATGAGACCTTTTCTCCAATAGCAAGGTACTCCTCAATCAAATCTATTCTAGCACTGTCAGCACAAATGGAATGGAAGATACATTAGATGGATGTGAAGGCAACATTCCTCAATGGTATGATTGAGTAAGAAGTTTATTTTGAGAAACCAGAAGAATTTGAAACCTTCAATAGAGAGTCACATGTGTACAGACTCAAGTGAGCGTTGTATGGAGTAAAATAAGCATCACATTCTTGGAACACTAGAATTGGTTTCTATTTCATAGGGTTTGGATTCAACAAAAGTGAAGCAGATGTGAACCTTACCATACGGTGTGTTAGCACTCCCTTGTTTCCCAAGGATGAGAAAGGAAAGAAAAGAGGTAACCACAGACCAACTTTTAACTTGGAAGCTAACCCTGCCAAATCAGAGAGGGATCTCTCTAAAATCAAGCTCACATCCAATGAAAGTGATTGGATAATATTAGGGTTTTAGGTTAGGTATCAGGTCAATAGGGTTTTGATTTAGGTTTTTTTGGATAAAAAGCACTAGGTTTAGGAAGTAGGCCAAATAGGTAAAAATATCAGTTGCAGACATAAAATGAGTCAAGGTAGGTGTAATAAATGACACAAATGGTTTTTCATTATAGTATGTTAATGAGGAAAGAAGGAGTAAAATGAGCGTACATGTATGAATTCATTTGTTTCAGAGGATGAAAACACCTATATGAAAATATCTGACAAAAAACGAAGCAATCTAGACAATATATTTTGTTTTAAAACTGAAGAGATAATCATGAGAAGAAACAGAGATGGTTTTCAAAAAGATTTAAAATCAAATGCATAACAAACACTAGAGAAAATAGTGCCATTTACAACATCACATTAATCCCACAATAACAGTTGCAACTGTATGTTATTTCTCTGCAAAAAGTGAAGTACACTTGTTCAGAACTGTATGAGCTTCAAGTATCCAGTCCATCACTTAGACTTTTTTTTGAGTACATATAGAATACAAACATTATTTCATCTCTAAGGGGTTGAATCTTGCCCCACAGAAACTGATTCATGAACCTATCCTATCACGACCAAATCCTAGGGGAATCAAAAACAACTTCCCCTTTTTAGCTAACTGATTGAGCTTATCTCTCAAAACATTAATTACAAGATTGTTTACTCTATTAACCCATAACAAACTCATTTAACTTAGGTAAACTCAGGTAAAAACTATTTACATCAACGTAATTGACATTTACCATTTACAATACAGTAAAAAAGTTTAAGGCACAAAAATGCAGCAAATAACCCATAAATGTAGCAACTCCTCAATAGAAGTGCAACAACTTTAGCTTGATATTTAGATGACCTGGAAGAGGTTATAAGATTCTATAAAGCCTTGTGAAGAAAGCTTAGGATGTATACTATACCCTGGGACATTTAAACCAAGAAAAATCATCATTTAATCCTTCTCAAAATTGATTCCAAAACAAAGTGTCCAAAAACAAAACAACAGTCTAGAAAAGATGGTAGAAAGGTCAAAAAATTGCATTGTTTTATCATTTCCTGCAAATTTATCATTCATAAAGCATCCTCAAGTATTTTTCTAGTATCCTTATGCATTTAGATATCCAATCATGCTTGAAATTTTGATTTCTGACCCTTTGAGAAAAAACGCAACAACTAGTTGTTGTGTTTCTGTAGGGTACTTTTTCCCCTGTGCATTCAAAAATTCAAAATTTCAAAATTTGGTCTTGATTTCTTTGCTCTTTGTGTTTCATTCAAACCTCACTGATGAATAATCTAAGAGGTCAAGTTTATCCCTCTTCTTGAGTTTCCTTAAGGTTCTCTTTAGCTTCTTCTTCGTATATTTATGTGTAACTTTGCAAACCATGTTCCTTGCATAGTAGTACATTGCCATATTTCTTTGCATACTAGTATCGTTGTTTTCCTTTTTCACTAACTTCTCGAAATGAGAATTTAATCTCTCCTCCATTTTACTTCCTTATTTAATTGTTCTTGACCATGCTTTTCTCTTTGATCTGCAAAAGAGGGCTAAAAATGTAACAACTTTAAGGAAGGGAATCTAGGGGAAGGAGGATAGGAAAGGTTCTGAATAAATTATGGGGGATAGTTATGGGTGTTAGGAAAATACTAGAAGTGAAATTTCTCAGAAAGAGTGAAAAAATGGGGGAAAAATGTCAAAACACAAACCTAGGTTAAAAGCATAGCAAATTTCTTGGGTTTTTGGGAAAATACATAAATGAAAGGATTTTGATGAGGAGAATGATGGATAATGGTCATTGAAGGATGATGAATGAGGCATAATATTAAAACCAAGGAATTTGACTCCTTGATAAAGCTATGAACCATGGAAAAGTGAAAGCGTAACAAAAACCCTAGGAGCAAAATTTTGTCTTAATCTCTGAGGAAAGAAGGTGCAAGCATGACTGATAGGGTTTTCCAGACCATGATTAGTCAAAAGGCTTACGAAATATGGATATGACCTACCATGATGAAATGACAGCTATACAGTGACTTAGGACCATTTGACAACCAAGAGAGATGTTAAATTTAATTTGAAAATATTACAATTTTACCTAAGACTATAACCAATAGTGAAAAGTGTAATCTTGATCACTATGACTATCAGACTCTAACATTGTGGATGAAGTTAAATTGTTGATTATAGTATTATAAGTTGATGGTTTGATTCTAAGAGGTAATGAAAAGATGATACAATCTTGCAAAGAGGATCTTGCAAGATAATTTGAGATGAAGGACATGGGGCTCATGCATTACTTTCTTAATATGGAATTATGGAAAGGAGCTGAGGAACTATTTGTCTCTCATGATAATTATTCCAATGAGATAATGAAGAAGTTCCACATGGAGAGCAGCAAACCCATGGAGACTCCTCTAGTAGATAATTGGAGGAATGAAGAAGCTACTTCAGGTGAAGTAGTGTAGGCTACTAATTATATACAAATTGTGTGTTCAATTTTGTATTTGGTGAGCACACGATGGGGCATGTGTTTTGTAGATAACCATCTTAGTTAAGCCATGGTTAAGAAAACCAAAATTTATTGGAATGCAACTAAACATGTGTTGAGATACCTCATAGAAACCACTCAGTTTAGTCTTTGGTATAGACGGACAGAGGTAGTGAAGCTTCTAGGATTCACAAACGCATATTGGTAAATGAGTCCATCAAATAAGAAAAGGACAGTAGGGGGATTATTTAGTATTAGGTCAACAACAATTTCTTTGTACGACCGGAAGCAAATATCAGTTGCAGTGATTTCATCACAAACAAAGTAAATTACTACTAGCAAAGCAACTTACAAGGATATGTAGATAAGGAAGATATTTGCTGGGTTATTTGGTCAACAGATGGATCCTACAATGATTTACGATGACAATCAAAGTTGTATCAAACTCTCTAAGAATCGATTTTATCATGATCGGTCTAAGAACATTGACCTTCGGTATCACGATCTATAAGTTTGTGTGCAGAGGAGAATAATGTTGTTGGAGTACATTCCCACAGCGGAGCAGGATGTAGATATTTTGAAAAAGGCCTTGTCAAGATTCCAATTTGATTTTCATAGAGGCAGGATTAGGGTAGAAAATAATCCCTTTCTTGTTAAGAGGAAGTGTTGAAAATGAAAGAAGAAAAGCCTAATTTAAGTTTGTCATTGAATTAAAGTAGGAATTGAAATGTAATTCCATATCTTATGAAAGCTTGTAATAGTTAGTGAAGTTAATTTGACTTAGTTAGCTTAGTTAGTTTGATTTGAGAGTCTAACTAGAGTCATGTAGAGTGTTTCCTACTTTTTAGGATCCCTATTTGAGTTTATTTTGAGTTGTAATTATTTAATTCATTTAAACCCAGATAAATTTAGTTAAACTAGATCCAACTAATGGAGGAATTAGTGGGGGATCTACTAGTGGGGTGTAATCTGTAGTAGTGGGGTATAACCAGCACTGATCAACCATTAAACTAAATATTCACTAACAATTAACTCATGTTTGTTAGACCAGAGAACATCTGAGTTGAGATTGGAGTTCAGGGACAATGTACTATCAGTTGTATAATCATCCAAATTATACAAGTGTCACATGCAATTAGAGGAAGGCCTATGAGGATTGCACAATTCATAATTATGGAATTTCCCAAACAAATATTGGCTAATTCCCAAAGGAATAACGCAAGGAAATAGGAGCTTGGAAGACAACATAATTGCCTAAATATTGGCTTGAGTTGGCTTGTGAAGTAGTGAGAAAGATTGAGATAGTGTGAATATTTCTTCGGCTTTAGCAAAGCATTGTAATATTCTCATAATTTTTTATTAATGCAATTTATATATTGCATGGGTTTTGGTTGTGGATTTCCCCATAAAATTATTGTGTTATGTGTCATTGAATTCTTTCTCTTTTATTCTTCATGATTTCATCAATCGTTTATTGTTTTTGTTAATGAGTAGAGTACACTCAAGTCAACTGTTTTAGCATCTTACAATCTGTAGTTGAATCTACAAGGAATTTCTACATTATAATCACAAGATATCTAAAAATTATACTTGAAAAGAGGAAAGCAAGACTAATTAATTGTCTTCACAAGAATAAATAAATTAATTTTCAAAATATTTGATTTGTAATCACATCGTATGTATTGAAATGTTTTTTGATATTAATATATTTTTGAAAAGGGATAAGTGAGACGAATTAATTATTTTAATCCCAAGATTTCCTCTCTCTCTCTCTCTCTCTCTCTCTCTCTCTATATATATATATATATATATATATATATATATATATACATTTTATATATTAATTTTTTTTATTATTAATATATTTTTAAATACACATTATTTTTTTTTATTAATAATATGTTTTTAAAGACCTATAAATATTATTTAAATATTTTATTTATCATGCACATTAAAAAAAATTAGTATTATTAATATTTTTTAAATTCCTCATATCAACATTCTATTAAAAATTAAGTGGATTACACACACACACACATATATGGGTTTTTAAATAGTTTATATAAGTGTTACTTTCAAATATATTTAAAAGTTATAAGAATTATACATCTGTGTAAACATATATTATATAAAATGTTTTAACTTTTAAATACTTTTTCTCTTTTAAAGTTGGCATAAGATCAATATAGATCCATCTTAACCATGGATCTCGGAAACACTTAGATAAATATTAATATGCACTAGAGTGCAAAAATTAAAAAGGTTTGCAGTTGAAGAGATTTGGTCCCCTTGCAAGGTGATGGATTTGGGGTTATATATATATATATATATATATATATATATATATATATATATATATATATATTCATGGTTAAAGTTCTATTTTTGAATGAATAAATGGATTCAATAACTTGAAAATCCCCTTGGCCACTTGGATTGTGTAGGTGACTCAGCTTGAACTTACAATTCAAAAAAATATTAGCTAGATTTCATACAAATTTGAAAAAAATACCTAGAAGGTGACGGAGTATCATTGGTCCATGCTAAAAAAAAATCAGCAAGAACGAGTTCTAGAAGGTGCAGTTGTCAAAAACCAGGGCAATATTTATTTTGTAAGAGTTAAAATTATGAAAAGTCAGATCCATGAGGGATATTATGAATTCATTGAGAACTTTGTGGAGAAGATAATATGGAGATATTTTTCGAGAGGATGACGTTGAGAGAGTTATGGAGAAGATTATGGATCTTGAAATAATCCATGATATTGTAATTTTCTAATATAAATTGTAAGCTTGTGTGTGTATGAAGGGCATCCATTAGAATGAATATTTGGCTAGCCAAGGCACCATGTAATAGTATAACAATTAAATTAATGTCTGATTTATGTAATTTTAGTTGTGTGCATGGTGATTTTATACGTTCAATTTGTTTGATTAATTAACAGTGCATGTAATGATTGTGTGAGCCAATCATGAGGAATTAATGTTACATGCATTAATGAGACATAGTACACAATGAAAGCATAGTAGGGCCATAACCTAGAAGGCCTGCAACGAGACCATAATAAAACTTGAAAATGATAAACACCCGTAAATCAATTTCAACAAGTGGTATCAGAGCACAAAAGATTCATGTGTATATTCTTGAGGAGAAACAATGGAAGAATGTACATGTTTATTGAAGATATGGTAAGATATTTGTTTTTTCTATGCAGATGATAATAGAAGAAGGTGAGGAGATTGGAAACAACCTTGAGCAAGGAGTGTTAGAAGGGTTCTATAGAAGAGAACCATGAAGATTCCAAAAGCCCACACTCAGGAGAAGGTTTGACAGCATATAGTGTAGAAAGGTGGGCACTTATTAATGCCAAGGCATGTTGCAACTCATGAGTTGAAGCTGCTACAAGAAGACTATATGCATATGTCAAAGAGGTCATAAATTTTCGTACATTAGGAGTATGATGTAGGAGCATCAACCCATCCTCCGAGAAAATCAACAAGAATGAGTTTTGGAAGGTGCAGTTATAAAAAACAAAGGTAATATCTATTTTGAAAATATTAAAACCATGAAAAATTAGATCCATGAGGGATGCTAGGAATTCATTGAGATATTTATGGTGAATATCATGTAGAGATATTTGTGGAGAGGATCATGTTGAGAGCTTTATGTAGAATATCATGGACCTTGAAATAATCCATGATATTGTAATTTTATAATATAAATTGTAAACTTATGTGTGTATGAAGGGAATCCAATAGAGCAAATGTATGGCTAGCCATGGTGCCATGTAATAGTATATCAATTAAATTAATTCCTGGTTTATGCAATTTTGTTTGTGTGCATGGTGATTTCATGCGTTGAAATTTTTTGATGAATTAATATTGCATGTAATGATTATGTGAGCCAAGCATGAGGAATTAATGTTGCATGCATGCACGAGATACAATGTGCAATGGAAGCATAACAACACCATAACCCACAAGTCCTAGAGCGAGACCATAATAAAACTTGAAAATGATAGCCCCCCTTAAATAATTTTCAATAAGTGGTATCACAAAGTAGAAGATTCTTGTGTATAGTCTAGAGGAGAAGCAATGGAAGAAGGTACAATTTTATTGAAGATCTAGCAAGAGATTTTTTTTTTTGTGCAAGTGATAGTAGAGGAAGGTGGGAATATTGGAAGAAACATAGAGGAAGGAGTGCTCGAAGGGTTCTAGAGAAGAGAACCATGAAGATACCAAAATCCGAAACTCAGGAGAAACTTTGGTGGCATATCGTGTAGCAAGGTGGAGACTTATTACTATAGATGTTTGTTGCAACTCACGAATTGAAGTTATTATTACAACACCAAATGCATATGACAAAGAGGTCATAAATTTTTGTACCTTGGGAGTATGATGCACAAGCATTGACCCAACCTCTTAGAACATCAACAAGGATGAGATTAGGAAGGTGTGGTTGTCCAAAAGCAAGTTAATATATATTTTGTAAAGGATTAAAAAAATGAAAAAACAGATCCATGAGGGATTAGTAATTCATTGGGAGCTTTGTGGAGAAGATAATGTAGAGATATTTGTGGAGAGGATAATGTTGAGAGATTTATCCAAAAGATCGTGGATCTTGAAATAATCTATGATATTGAAGTAATCCATGATATTTTAATTTTATAATATAAATTGTAAACTTCTGTGTATGAAGGGCAGCCGTTAGAACAGATATCTGACTACCTGAGGCACAATGTAATAGTATAACAACTAAATTAATGTTTGGTTTATGTTAAAAAGATTGTGTGCATGGTGATTTGATGCATTGAATTTGTTTGATGAATTAACATTGCATGTACTAATTGTTTGAGCCAAGAATGAGGAATTAATGTTGCATGGATGCACGAGATAACGTGCACAATGAAAACATAGTGGGGCCATAATCCACAGGTCCTAGAGCGATACCATAAGAAACTTGAAAATGATAAACCCCCATAAATCATTTTCATCAAAAGGGGACCAAAATGTAAAATAGTGAGACTATTTGAAATATTTTAAACACAATATTTTATGTTTTTCAATTGTTTTATATCATATCTACATAGTTTTTTGTTTAACCATGCCAAAAAACCACCAATGGTAAAGTGAATCCATGACCTCAATTTTAACTTAAGAATATTTATCCGGACTAGTTTGTTATGATGTATACAATATGAAAAATCAAAATATTTACACAATATGACATTACAACATCCTTTCGATATTGGGACTGAGAGGCTCTTCATGTAATTATGTTACTTAGCATGCACATTGACATTCTTTATTTATGGCTAAGAATGAGAGTGAAATAATTTTACCACATGTCGTTCATATTGTGTTGTAATAGCAACGAAAAATCTCGCAAACATTGTAAGAGTGAGATTCTTGATGTTTTATAATGTTTTTAATTAAAAGTAACCAAATATGTGTATTCATTTATGTATTTTATTATAGAAAACGTTGTTTTTCTTTTATATAATATTTTATTTTTATTGTAAAAGGGGAATGTGTCAACTCAATATTGACATCTCCCTCATAATGAGCTATAGAAAATACATCTTAGCGCAAGAAGGAAAAAAACACCCTCCTCCCCAAAAAAGAAGGGATGTTTTAATACTAAACCTTCTCAGACTTAAGCCTTCTACTTGAAAACAAGAGTAGGTTCCTACTGATTGGTTGTACAAAATGGTACCAAAAAAAACATTTCTAGGATTTAATCAAAACTTAACCCCCAATATAATCACAGAAGATCATGAATGATGGGCACCATATTTCGACAATTTCTACCTTTGATATTTTATAATTCTTGTTAATGGAGAAGATCATTGATTTAATTTTATAACATCTTAATAGGAAGGAAAAGAAAAGGAGATATTGACCTCCTCTTCCTTCAAACTGGCCTCTTCATCTTGTTTACCTAAATGAGGGCCTATGTCAATATTCCTAGAAGTAGTCGCTTCCACAGTAGGTAAATTGGTGTTACCTGGGGACACTTGACCTATATTTGTCTTATCTTCTTCAACTTCTACCTCTAAGGGGTTAAAATCCTCATACCTATTATAAGGGGAAGAATAATCATTATATTTAGGCATGTGGGAATGAGACCTTTCATATGGACGATTCTTGTACTCCCTTGAAATTGGTTTGAATGCTCCTTGCTCATAATTTCATTGAGAATATGGTGCAGAAATAAAAAAAAATTGATATGTTGGATTTTTTGGATAACTTTTTGTAAAATTTCCATACTCACAGAGAAAGATACATATAAAAGGAATCTGTTCATAATCCAAATTTTGAAGATGGTACCACCTTTCCATGTCAAGCTAAATCATATGAGGGATTCCTTTTACAAAATCCATTTAAACAAAAATTATAGAATAGGAGAATTTATTTTCCTTTACCTCACAACTAGTTACGTAGTATCCAAATTTGTGACCAATGGATTTGAAAATGTCATTTCCCTAGAAAGTAAGGGAAAGATATGAAAATATAATACATATAGGTGTAGAAGAGATTTAGAGCATAAGATTAAAATCCAAAGTCTAGTGAGTTAAGAACATTCCCATAGAGAGCATGAAATAACATCTTAATCTATAGATCAAATCCTCATCCTCTTTCCTTTCAAAAAGTAAAAATAAAATTTTCAACAATATAAGGTACCAGTACACTCATTATCTGCCAAAATTTTACAGATCCATTCTAAAATAGAGCTTCGCTAGGTGAAAGTCTTGTCAAATTACCAATCAACCCTCATTCCTTAAGGATTTTAACATTCTTCTTTGTGGAGGCAACAAACCCAAAATCTAGAGATGGAATTGTGTTCATCCTTTTAACAAACCTACTATGGGTTAGATATTCATGACCCTCCACGTAGGATTGAAAACACCACACATTGTACAATTAATGAGCTCAATAGAATTGAATGAGAGAATAGATTATTTAAGTCAATAACATGTCGTGGTAGTAGAAAACCAAGTTAGAAACCGTGAATCAAAAACATAAACTTTTGATTTTCCATGAAGTCTAAAACGTGCTTCATTCAAGTGTTACGAACCTTGAATTTGTAACCAAAATTTCTACAAAGATTTGTAATGAGAAGGGATGAGAAAAAATGGTTACTAGTTTATTGTAGTATATTTTGATGATATGATAGTACTCAAAAACTAAATGGATGAGCATAATAAGTAATTGGCAAGAGTGTTTGAAGAATTGCATCATAATCAATTGTACTAAAGAGGTCAGTGTATGTTCCATTAAAGTGAGATGTTATTTTTGGGCCATTTGGTTGGACATGATTGTATTCACATGGATTGGGAGGATCCTCACACCGTGCATGATATCAGAGTCTTCATAGGGATGACCAATTACAATAGGAATTTAGTGAAGATTTATTCCAAGCCCACTACAGCACTAGAATATTTGTTGAATAATGACAAGACTTCAAGGTGGATAGAGAGAAGATCAATCATATGTTTAGGGATTTCAAACATAATAGTTTGACTACCTCCATATTCAATCTCCCAAACTTTGAGCAATCATTTGTTGTATAGACAAATGATTAAGATTTTTCCATTGGGGGAGTTTTGATGTGGGATGGTGATCCAATAGCTTTTGAGAGAAATACATTATAGGATTAGGAGAGGTGGTGTCCCACACATGAAAATGAGATGAATATAGTCGTGTGTTTTCTATAGGTATGGAGGCAGTATTTGATGTGAAATCGGTTTGTGCTAAGAAAGGTAACAATGTGATGTTTAACTTTGCGAATCAACCTAGGTTGTCACTAGGGTGGGAATGGTTAGATGATATTTTTGGTGAGTTTGACATTATCATTGATTAGAAACCATGGAAGCTCAATGTTGTAGAAAATTCCATTAGTAGGAAGGCACAGTTAGCTTCACTTGAGGAGGAGGAGGACCTCCCAATGCTAAGAGAGATCCCGATTTAGTTTGTTGAGTAATTGAAGAGGAGAATTCCAGATGGTTTTCAGACTAACAGTAGAATGAAGAAAATTATGAAACAAGTGAAGGAAGGAAAGACAAGGAAATTTTTTATGTGTGATCGTCTCTTTTTTTTTGTTTTTGTATCTATGTTCCTAAGATTGGCAGACTTTAAAAGGAACTCTTGAAGAAGTGTCATGACTCACCTTGAGTAGGGCACCCTAAACAATGTAGGATAGTGGAATTGTTGGAGAGAGGTCAATTCTGGGAGCATATCAGGTGAGTTTCTCGATGGATTTCATTCGACATCTTTCTGAGGTGTAGGAGTATAATGGCATTATGGTTGTGATTGACTAATTTTCCACGTACATCATCTTCATCTCAATGAAGGTCTCATGTAATGTGGAACAAATGGAAAGTAAATTCTTTTGACATGTAGGGGACTATTGGGGTCTTCCATTGAGTATTGTATCATACATAGATAAAATATTTTACATGGAATTTTTTGACTTAATTGCTAAATTTTTTGGGTACGAAGTTGTTACATAGTTACATTTTTCATCCGAAAATACATGGATAGAAAGAGTGTATCACATCTCTATTGGAGGAGTAATCGATACCTTTTATGAGAGTTGATGTCGAGAACCATCTAGATTGATTGGATGCAACACAATTCAATTAAAAATTATAAAAGAGTGTGCCCATATGTCACAATCCAATCAAGATAACCAATGGGAATATTCCCATGATGCCACATATATTTATGCATGGTTATTATAGGAGTAGTTCCTCATCCTCAGTATTTAGATGGTGAGATACATTTCAGATGCTTCAAGTGAACTTCACATAAGTAGAAAACAAAATGAAGTGGGTAGATCACGACAAAAAATATGCATTGATCAATGTAGTTGACGTGGATTCCATGAAGGTGACCAAGAAGAAGTTCCCACCACCTACTTGAATGCTTAGATAATCTGTATAGAGGTTTGAGGGGTCATTTAGAGTTATTGAGAGGATAGATAATGTCACCTATAGATTGGAATTGCCTTTCCATTTCCAATCTCACCATCCATTCTTTGATATCAGTAATTTAAGTCCATGTAAAATTGACATGGATGATAAATTCATTGGAACTACTATGTTCACTAGTGTTGATTAAATGAGCTAGAGTTGGAGATTAAGGAGGTATTAGCTTACAAGACTTCAAGTATTTATAAAAATCGAAAGAGAGTGTATTTATTTGGTGAAAGGAGCTTTTAGAAGAACAAAATAGATGGGAGATATGTGGTTCACTATAGATATAGGTGAAGGAACTCAATGAGTTTAAGATGAAGAATCCTTTAGTAGTGATACAATTTTCGAGTATGGAAATGACTCATGGTAGAGGAGGATTTATGAAAACTAGGAGTCGAAGCATGTCCACTCCTACACAACCATAGTTGAGTTATCAATTGAGTGTGTTGCACAATTTGGATATCTTTATAAATGCTTTAGGGATCAGAGAAATTAGATTCCTCTTCATTCTTACTCTGATATTCCTTGTCTTTAAATCAAAATGTCATGCATAAATGTAGGTTATTTCCTTGAATCCAAAAACTTTAGGAACATATGTAGTGTTTGCTAGTCTATTGGTGTAGGAGCATCACTTCACATCTATTCTCACACCCAAATTCTATGAATATCTCATAGTTAGTTTTGGTTATGTGTCCCTAAAGGGACGACCTAGCTAGTTCATTATTTTCACTGTTAGTAGACATGGCCCTTTTATGGGAAATTTTTTTTTTAATATTCGCTTCTAGAACAATGCCTCATTGTCCATTTTAGAATATTTGTTGTTGGTAATGTGTCCAAGTTCTATTAAAGGATATTTCATCTTTAATTTTGTATATATATGTATACTTAGAGGCTTCACATGCATGAATTCTAGGGAAAATAGATTGAAGGAATTTTGTTTCTGTTTTGGAACATATTATTTTCATTCCTTGTTATTTTCAAAACTCTTGTTTTAACTTTTTCTTTCGTTTTATCTCTTTGAGCTCTAAAAGGATTTTCCCTAATGTGATTACATAAGAGAAAATTGGTATGACAATCTCATTCATTTTCCTAGTTTTCGTGTTTTGTTGAAAATGATCTTGGAACCTTCGTCAACAAGGAATGAATTCTTGTTAAGGAGTGAGCCTAATTTAACAAGGTGTTCGTTCACTTTCGTTGTAAATAGGGAAGTGAGTAGGGGGTAGTCAAAACCTGTACAAATCGTGAGTGTGGAAAATTTCCGTAGGAAGGACTTCGACTTACATTGGTGGCTCGAATGGAGCTATCATTTAAGAGCTTCGAAGAATTATTAAATGGTGTGAAGTATTGTTGGCTACAATTATCTTCTGTATACATTTAGATTGGGATAGTTGAGATTATTCTTACATAAAGCCCATTGTGGTTGATGCTTCTCCCATCATAACAACCTGAACATTGATTCTAATTCTTATTATTCTCTAGTTGCTAACCCATGTTCCCAATGCTTATCTACTCATTAATACCTATAGATGGTTGACTACAACTTACAAGTGAAATTCCGTGAGATTTACCACACATAGGTCAAACATGTTAATCAAATTTTGTCCCTCAAGCATCAAATTTGAAGATTGGAAGATGATGTAGACACACTGAGGGTAATTATTTTAGACCTAAAGCTGAAGAGAGACTCAACCATAAGTGAGAACCAGCTTTTGGAGCCTGCAACAAGTAGGACATAGACCTCAAGAAGCAGTGACTCAATATGATTGATCTTCATGTAATGCGTTTTTGGGTCTTTTTGATTTTTTTGTAAGCTTTCGATAGGAAGTCTCTCTATGTGATGGGTTTACTAATAAGGTGACAATGGATTAGTATCAAATATGAAATGGATTTATGGTTAATAGATATATGAAACTGCACTAAAATAGAGCAATGTATATGTTGTGAACGGGCACACATTTATTCATCTAAATATTACTCATTTTTTCATTTTAGATTAAAAAAATAGTAATAAGAAGGAGATGTGTAGTTAATTCAATTCATAATATAAAATTAATATGTGACATTTAAAAAATATTTATAGTAATTAAAAAATTCAATGTGCATCATAAATAAAATATTTCAATACATATAATTAAGTAATACTAAAATGCATTTAAAAATATATTAATAAAAAAAAAATTAATGTGGACAACCTAATCCATAAATAAAATACCTCAATACTCATTTAACTAAATTATGTCAACAATTTACATATTATACATGGTTTTAAAATAATAGTAATAATATTGAAATCTTAAATTCATATTGTTATAGCATTTCAAGTATCGTTATTTTAAAGTGTAATTGATTCAATTCACAATATAAAATTAATATGTGACATTTTAAAAATATTAATATTAATTAAAAAATTCAATGTGCATCATAAATAAAATATTTCAATCCATAAAATTAAGTAACACTGAAATACATTTAAAAATATATTAATAAAAAGAAAAATTAATGCTCACAACATAATCCATAAATAGAATATCTCAATGCTCATGTTACCTAAATTATGTCAACAATTTACATATTATATATGGTTTTACAATAATAGTAATAATATTTAAAACTTAAATTCGTATTGTTATAACATTTCAAATATCATTATTTTATATTTTGACCATTTTATGAAGGATTAATTTTTAATGGAACAAATACTTGTGGTAATTTCATGTTTAAGTTGTTTTATTCCATATATTCAAGGGGTTGAATCCATTATTGCATTCCAGAATGTAATTTAAAAAATGAATATATATAGAGAGAAGGGGGTTCATCTTAACCATTATCTATCAAGTCCATAAAAAATGCAACTGTTAAAAGTGAAACTTTCTAAGTTTTATATTATAAAAAGAAATTGTACCAAATTAATCCATATGAGCTCTTATTAAATCCATGATTAAAATGGATCAAAACTCATAGATATTAATTTAAAAAAAAAAATAATAACTACCTGCGTATCTAATACTATGACTCAGAATTTCATATAGGATGACATTTATGCACAAGTGGGATGAAGAGGTCGACTTGAGAGCTCTATTCGCTAGGGTTTTATCATTTTCTGCAATGGCAGGCCGCTACAGATAATCGAAACCCTGCAATCTCTAACGGACTCTTGGATTTTAGCCTCCTGCCAACGGGTTCAGCTCTCCATGGACCCGCCTCAGGGGGAGGGTGATACGCCTCCCCACAAAATGAAGTTGCGTGGCAAGCAAATCAATAAAGTGATAAACCTCTACATCAAAGTGAATATGGTGGGGATTTGGACCCACAACAGGCAGATCAAGAAGATAAAACACAACCCAAGGTCAACTCGACAACATGCAAACCAGTTGCCACTGTGCGACGAAGGGTTGAACTCGTAGGACACAGGATCAATGCACAGATTCAATTCATGAGAGTCCGTGCTTTAATAGGTAAGTTCATAGGGCTTTGGCCGACTGAGAAAGCGCTAAGGGTCTAGATTACTGCGAAATGGAACCCAAAGGGACATATAACCCTGCAGCTAGGACCAAAAGGTTTCTTCACTGCCATTTTCAATTACCTGGAGGACAGGAACAAAGTGCTGGATGGAGGGCCTTACCTCTTTAATGCCGTCGGGCTGTATCTCAAAGGATGGGTAGAGCGGTTCAAGCCTGATAAGGAGGATCTCAGTTGGGCTCGAGTCTGGATTTGTTTATACTCACTTCCTATGGAATATTAGGATGAAGAATCCCTACAAGTGATTGGAAATGTTCTGGGTGAATTTATCAAGGTAGCAGAGGAAACAAAAATCCGCAAATACACCTCCTTTGCTCGAATATGCGTCTACATGAACCTTAACCAGGCACTCCCGGATGCGGTAAGTGTTTCTCATGATGATATTGAATGGTTTCAATTGATTGATTACAAGCATGTACCATTTAGATGCCGAAGATGCCACGCCTTGGGGCATTTGTTCAGGGACTGTCCTTTAGTTCAGAAACCTTCCCCTGCTTCAGGATCGGACTCATCAAAAGCAGACGGATTTACCAAGGTAACCAATAGCATGAAAGACCACAAGAAGCAGATCTCAAATGCTAGAATGCCTCCAACCAGTTCATCTAAGCCTTCAACAAGGAATAGCTTTGAAGCTTTAGCTCACCAAAATGACCCTAGCTCAGAAACTCCTGCCACCATATAGACAGAGACGATGAAGAACAAATATCAGAAGCAGGAAACTCCCAAACAACCTCAAGAAGAACCTAAGTTTAAAGGGGCTTCCACCTCAGAGAAGCAAAATGCCCCAATATGGACTACACAAGGAATGGACGTGGACAACCTAGACCCAAATTCTAGGTTAGCAGAGGAGCCATATGAGGAATTCAATGATACTCAGATTATGGAAGAGGAAACAATAGCTATAGACATTGGGGAACTAGATATCCTAGGCCTAGAACAGGCTTGCAATACAAACAATTTTGAAAATATCCTTGAGAAACAATTTGAGAATTTGGAGGAAGTCCTAAATCGAGCACAGTGGCAAAAATCTTTAGGTATCCATACTGGCAGCCCCTGGGATGGAAAGTTCATTACTAAAGACATCAAAAAGCGAGGAAGAAAAATAGACCTCCAGAGAACAATCAGGATTGGAGCAATGCTAGTGGAGTCAGGCGAGTACTCCAAGCTTACTAAGTAGTAAAACTCTGATCACAATCCTTCTCTATGAAGTTAAAATCTTGGAACATAAAAGGGATTAATGCCCCAGGGAAAAGAAGAAGTCTTAAAAACATGATGGGATAAGAAAAACCTCAAATCCTTTTCTTGCAAGAAACTAAATGCAATTCATCTGTTCTGGAAAGAACAATAGCTAAAATCTGGCTGGGGAGCCTCAGCACAACAGTGGATGCTGAGGGGGAATTTGGAGGCCTGGCAATCCTTTGGGACTCTTGAAACATGAGACTAAAAAATATCCAACCCAACAAGAACTTTATCCAAGCTACATTTCACATCATTGGGACAAATATACACAGACTCTTAACCAATGTATATTTCCCCCAAGAGGAACTCCACAAGGCAGAAATCCTCAGTGCTCTCTCTGAAATCAACCATGACAGAGTACACCCTCTATGGATATCCGGAGGAGACTTTAACATGATTACTAGACTAGAAGAGAAGAAGGGAGGAAGGTGCACAGGGAGTCAGGAAGGAAAACCTCTAAAAGACTTCATTCAGGAAAACAGGCTCATGGACATACCCTTCAATAATGGTTTATACACTTGGAGCAATAGGAGAACAGGGCCACAGCAGATCACTTCTCGTTTGGATAGATTCCTGATTTCAGACAATGCTATACATATCGGTGGAGACTTTGCAGCCTCTATCCTGCCTCTGACGGGATCTGATTATTGGTCCATCTCCCTTACATGGTCACGCCCTCGCAACCTAACCCGAAGACCATTCAACTTTGAAGAGTTTTGGATGACTCATCTGGTCTTCTGCGATCTAATCACCTCAGAATGGCACAACTTCACTCCCCCAACAGGATCACAGATGTTTCAATTTCAGTAGAAGTTAAAGCATCTTAAATGCAATATCAAAAGATGGAATCATAATTCCTTTGGTAATATTTTTCAAGCTCGGAGCACCCTTGAGCTAGAAATGAAGCAACTGCAACAGAGGATCATAGATGAAGGCCAAACAAATGATATGTTAGAATAGGAAAAATGCCTGGAGGCACAAATCACAGAAATGGCTAAGCAGGAAGAAACGTTATGGAGACAAAAATCTAGAATCAGATGGCTCAAAGATGGAGAGAAAAACACAAAGTTTTTCCAGAGCACCACAATCCAGCGCAGAATGAATAACAATATAACTCACCTTGAGAATGAGCAGGGAGACAAGGTGGAAAAGCATGAGGAGATTGAAAGTGAACTCCTCAACTATTTCAGGCAAATGCATAGTGAGCCAAAGGTAGACAGATCAAGAGCCATAGACAAAATTACTCAAACATTCCTAAAATCATCTCAGAAGAGAATAACCCACTTCTACTCAAGCCTGTTGACTTATAGGAGGTGGAATTAGCAGTTCGTCAGCTGAAAGCTGAGAAGGCCCCTCGCCCAGATGGATTCACATCCAACTTCTTTCATAGCTTCTGGGAATTGATCAAGTTGGAGTTTTGGCAAGTGGTGGAGGAATCACGATCCTTAAGGTGGATGTTTCCAGGAGTGAATGCCACTTTCATCGCCCTTGTTCCCAAGGTAGAGCTGCCCAGCAAGCCCGACAAATATAGACCTATTGCTCTGTGCAGTATAATCTATAAGTTAGTTTCCAAGGTCATCGCCTCCAAGCTCAAATTGTTGCTTCCTCTCATCATTTCGCCTAAGCAGTCAGGCTACGTGGAAGGCAGGCAGATCACCAATGGCATAATCGTGAATCATGAAATAATTCATTCATTGAAGCAATCCAAGAAGCTAGGTATGCTCCTCAAACTTGATCTATCGAAGGCTTTTGACAGTCTAAGCTGGTTGTACATTAAAAAAGTTTTAAGTGCTTTTGGCTTTGCTCCCCCCTGGGTTAGATGGTTTATGAGCCTCACCTCCTCTTCATTCTTTTCAATATTGGTCAATGGCATTCCTTCCCCCACTTTTCATCCTTCCCGGGGCATCAGACTAGGAGACCCCCTCTCCCCTTTCCTATTCGTCATTATGGTGGAAGGATTAGGCAGAAGCATTAAGCAAGCTCAACAATCCCACTGCCTTAGAGGCCTTTCATTTCACAACTCTTCAGCATGCACTCACCAATAGTTTGTTGATGATACAATGCTTTTTGGGCACCCCTCTGCCTAGGAAGTGCGCCACCTCAATTCTATTCTATCGGACTTCTCGGAAGCGTTTGGAACCTCCGTCCATAAATCCAAATCTCAGATTTTCTTTTTCCATTCCCCAGCCACAACTCAAGCTGCCATTGCTCGTATTCTAGGTTTCTCCATTGCTAACCTTCCATCCAAATACTTAGGTGCGCCTCTGACTACCTCGGTCCTTAAGAACTCCTCATGGAAAAATGTGAGACAGGTCTATCCTCTTGGACTCACAGATCCCTAAATATGGCTAGTAGGCTAGTTCTCATAAAAGCAGTTCTTCAGGTCATGCCTCTTTACCTCTTCTCCATCTTGGCAGCGCCCAAATGGGTGCTCAAAGAAATCAAGTTGCTCCAAAGATCCTTCATATGGGGCAGCAACGGCCTTAGGCGTAAGTGGGCTCTTGTCAAATGGGATACAGCTTGCCTCCCAAAGAATGGGGGTGGTATTGGCTTAAGGGATCCCTCTCACAGTAGCGAAGTCATGGGCGCTCGAATCTGGTGGAAATGGTTGACTGCACCCCTCGCCCCTTGGGCTTCTTTATGGATAGCCAAGTATGCAAGGCACTATCCAATGGAGGAACGAATTAGAATTTCAGAAGTTAGCGTGGGCTCCCTTATATGGAACTCGGCCAAGTAGCATAGAAGTCTTATCCAGCAACATAGCTTCTAGGAAGTGAAGAATGGAAACATTGCCAGGTTTTGGGAAGACTCGTGGCAGCAGATGCCCAAATTAAAGGATGAATTACCTCAAATGCATTCACCGGCGCAAAATATGCAAGAACACGATAGAGTCAAAAACTTCTGGAAGCTATCTTCGAACCAAGAGTACAAGGAATGGCTCAAGGTAGACCAGTTCTTAAGACAAGGAATGCCACAAGCTCAACAAATGATAGACACAGAATTAAAGAAAAGGAGAATACAACCCTTCGAGGAAGAGGATGTCATTAGATGGGGATATGAAGAAAAAGGCACCTTCAATACAAGAGAGGCTTATAATCTCATTATCAAAGAACATCCTGTGAAAGATATGATCTGGAGCAAAGTCCGGGACCCCTCTTTATGGCCGAAAATCTCCACCTTTCTCTGGTTGCTATGTCATAACAAGATTCTCACTTGGGATAATCTAAGGAAGAAGAACTTTCAGGGACCCTCAATGTGCCCCAACTGCAAACAGGAGGAGGAAACAATGAATCATCTCATGCTTTCCTCCCATATAGCCCAAAAGTTATGGGAAAAGGTTAGTTTCTAATGCGAAAGGGAAGGAAGAATTCACGGAGACATAGTCACCACAGTGCGCAACTGGGAGCGAAATCCTTACCAAAGCAAGATTTTAAACTACCTATGGAAGTTCATTCCAGGCTTTATTTTGTGGGCCATATGGAAGGAGAGAAACAGTAGAATCTTCAAGGATCACTCTGCGCGTTTGGAAAATACATGGAAAATAATTTTCCAAAACATTGAAGAAACCATTTCTCTCAAGACCTGGTACTAGGAGGACCTTCCTAATAACCCCCAATAATAGTCCATATGGGCCAATTGGAACCTTCATTTGAAGCAAGATCAGTTCATCAAAGGCTCACAGCCATTGAAAAACCATCCACCTGACAAATGGCAGCCTCCCCCAATGCATATGTACCAGCTCAACTTCGACGGCGCCTCGAAAGACAATCGAGGCAATTCAGGCTTCAGAGGGATCTTCAGAGATCATAAAGGTACACCTCTCCTAAACATTGTAGGATCAAAAGGATGGGATACCAATAACTCGGTAGAATTGGAAGGTCTCTTACAAGGCCTTCTTTTTGAACAAAGTAAAGGATTTTTCCGCTCATAATAGAGGGTGATTCCCATATCATTATAAACATGATCTCCAAAATCCTTCAAGGAACTTCCTCTTCCAATGTTAGCAATAGTTGGAGGATGGCCAAAAGACTAGAACTTATCAAAGGTTGGCTCTCCTCTCACAGAGCTGTTACTCTGAAGCATAATCGCAGGGAGGGAAATAAAGTCGCAGACTTACTTGCTAACATTGGAGTGGAATGTAGGCTGAACCTCCATTATGAACCTCTTTCAAGGATAGCCTCTGAGTCACAACTCTTAGACTATTTAAACCTCGTGAAAAATGAAATGGGTCAAGTAGAAGAAGTGCACCCGGATGCGGGTGAAATAAATTCAATTAATATACCATAGGACAGATGGATGGGTGCGATACTACCAGTTGCAGACCAACGTGATTCTCCAAAGGTTTATTCGGTTCATGAGCGTGATACAACAACACCTCATTTGGTTTACGATGGATTTGCAGCAGAGAAACAAATTTTGCATGCTTGTTGCATTTACTGTTCGCCTCGTCCAAGGCATGGTTCTGGCTTTTATAAGCATGGTGCCCTAGGCTATCTATCCCACTGCTAGTGCTCCACCTTCTTGTCTTAGGCTGAAGCTGGATACGGGTCTATGGGGCAAGCTGGTCTCTGGAAACAAAGGTAAATTTTTTGTGAATTTTCTATTTTTTATTTATCTCAGAAGTGGGATAGCAGTGTGTCTCGACAGCAAGTCTATCTCAAGAATTATTGGCCAGCTTTCCAATACCCCTACCTTTCGATCAACACTGCTCTTTTCGTAATTGCAGACTTACTGTCTCTGGCCAAAGTTGTTTACTGTGTTGTTCCACTTCGCTCTTATTTCTGCCTCTGATTTCCTACGTTGTCTTTCTTCGTGTGAGTATCTGCCTCTCCTTAACCTCCTAAACATGGTTCGCCAAAGTCATAGAAGTCGTCTCGGGGGAAGTCGAGGTGGGCGTGGTAAACCACAGGCAGCTCGTCCTGTAAATACTACTCGCACACCTTATCCATATCATGGGCTTCAGACCAATCATTTTACTTTCCAGAGCAATCTTAATAGGCCCGTTATCACTGTCAATTTCACAGTTCTCTTCTCTGAAGAAGAATCACCGGCTCCAATTCGGGTTCGTATGATGTCTGAGTCCCCCCCGGAAGCTTTCAAGGAGGCCGGCAGTAATAGCCACTTGCAGGTAATGGCAAGGGAAACTATAGAGAAAGGTAAGGGGGAGAGGCTTGAGAGAAGCGACGCTCCCAACACCTCTCTACCTCTAGATGCCATGGGCCAAAGGAACGTGGAAGGAAATGACAGTGACTCGTGTCCCCTAAAGAGGCACCCAGGCACCGAAAATGTCGGTTGTAGTGATGATTGGGAGGACACTGCTTTCGAGATGGTGGAGGAACCTCGGAATGAGGACATAGCAAGTTGAGGCCATGTGGGCCCTCTCCTTTTCGGTTTTGGATGCGGTTTTGGTTCAGCCTCTTCAGTCAGGCAGTTATGGTTGTCTTACTTCTCTCCATGCTATGTGGCATTGTAAAGTTCATTTGGATTTTTGAGCATGGTCTGGGGCTAGCTCTCTGTTTACACGCTCCAGACAGTCAGTTATACCACTCCTACTTCTTGTTTTCTTGGTTAATTCTTGATTGTCTATATCTGTGCTCCTGCTTATGTAACTAGTTCTCCTTCATATAGGAAAGTTTCTGTTGTTCTGAGTGCTCTCGGAAGATGATCCCTGAGGCCTCGCCCCCTTGTAATTTTATTTTATTTCACAGTTAATAGAATTAGTATTTGCAGAGAAAAAAAAAATACTATGACTCATGATGCTTGAGGGGGCATATGTGGCATGTAAACTGAATCTCAAAATTAATACATTTATATGATGAAGAAATGAAAACGCTAACCTACATAGACATGTTCAATGGCATTGGAAGCTATATTGACCCTAAAAAAAAAGGAAGATGCCACAAATATTATATCTATATCTATATCTATATCTATATATATATATATATATATATATATATATATATCTATATCTATATCTATATCTATCTATCTATATATATATATATATATATATATATATATATATATATATATATATATATATATATATATATATATATATATAGATAAAATAAGGAGAGACTGTTTTATTCGAGAATGAGATTTCAGAATTTAAATATGAGGGAAAGGGCGTTTATATTTAGCATTATAGTTTTAAAATTTATGTTTTTAGATTAAAGTAATAAATATTCTTATCATAATTTATTAAAAAGAAAGAAGGTATGATAGATGAGGAAATTATAAAAATGATTTATTAAAATATGGTATGATAAATGAGGGAATTATGAAAATAATTTATTAAAACTATGAAGATGTGTAATTAATTTAATTCATAACATAAAATTAATATGTGATATTTAAAAAATATTAATAGTAATTAAAAAATTCAATGTGCATCATAAATAAAATATTCAATACTTAAAAAAAATAAGTATTGTTGAAATGTATTTAAAAATATATTAATAGAAAAATGTTTTGATGTACACAACTTAATCCATAAATAAAATATCTTGATGCTCATGTTACCGAAATTATCTCGAGAATTTATATATTATATATGGTTTTAAAGTAATAGTAATAATATTGAAAACTTAAATTCATATTGTTATAACATTTCAAGTATCATTATTTTTTATTTTGATTTTTTATTAAGGATTAATTTTGAATGGAGCAAATATTTGTTGTGATTGGATGTTTAAGCTATTTTATTCTATATATTCAAGGTGTTGAAAATGCATATTTCGAAATGCAATTTAAAAAGGGAATATATATCTAGAGAGAGAGGGGGTTCATCTTAAACATCGTCTATCTAAGTTTCTAGAAATATGTAACCTTTGGAGGTGCATTATTTTAAGTTTATTTATTTATGAAGTATTAGACTAAGGAACAAATATAATGAGTTTGGTTGGGATACAACACTTTAGATGTTAGTATGCCACCAACTTGGGGTATAGCTAATAATAGGAAAAAATATCGGAAAATAATAGCTTCTTTAAAGGGCATCTTTCACTTTTAACTCATTTTGACGAATTAGGTGCTCACTGGCCATAGGATGCAGAGGTGGGGTTCAAATGTTTGGTTATGTGTAATTTATGCGGAAACGTCATGCACAACAATTGTCATATATTACTTCAGTACAAAGATATCATATTCATTTGTATTGGTTTGGAATCTTAGGTAAAGCAACATGATCTGTGGAACAAACAATACATTCTAGGATCTTTTAAATTATTTTCTAAGAATCAATCCCTATGGGTACTTCAATAAGTTCCAGAATACATTTTAGAATGTTTTAAATTATTCTATAGAATCAATCTCTATAGGAGCTTAAATAGTTACCTACCACTATGGCATGGGGCATTTGGTTAAGGCATAACAAAAATGTCTTAAAGACAAGAT
Source organism: Pinus tabuliformis (assembly GCA_031772625.1). NCBI lineage: Eukaryota > Viridiplantae > Streptophyta > Pinopsida > Pinales > Pinaceae > Pinus > Pinus tabuliformis. The sequence continues at coordinate 975,886,123 of CM062809.1, forward strand.
CATACCCCAACCTTAATATTTTTTAGGGTGTTTTATTTCACATTCTCAAATTTTCTCTCCAAGGACAAATAGCCCTCTAGTGAGATACTTATAATTCAAAGAAATAAAACCTATTTTTGATGTGTAGGAGGAGATTCTTTATAATGGCTTAGGTTTTACTCTTCATCTCTTAGAAAATAATTTTTTTCTTGTGAAATGATATGTAAATCATGGACGAAATAATTTTGCACACTTATATGCACTGCATGGGTTACTATATCCTATGAGATCCCTAATTGTTTGGAGTTTACATGTCTTTGCATATTCTAAAATGGTTATACAATCCATGCTAAATACTTGTTAGATTGTTAATCTAAGTCTTAATAATATATAACCTTACTATTGGAGGAATGTGTGTGTGTGTTTCATGATATTTTACCTTCTCATGTTAGTAATGATGACACATTTGATATCCTCTACATGGAGGATTCAGTCATCCATATTAACATTTTCATCATTGAATCAGAAAAATTTCAATGATGACATCTTTATTTGTAGAAGTGAATCAAATTTCAACAAAATATGAGACTTTATTTGTAGCCATATTTTTATGGTGGAGTAAGTAGAACTTGTTTGAACCATTTCCTATGATTCATGTCTTATTTATCCTCCTCTACTATAATTTATTATAAAATAATTTTGATATTTGTAATAAGGTTCTTTCTAATACTCTACTTGAATTTGGTAATAAATTTCTTTCTAATGCTCTACTTAGATCAAACTGTAAAGCCCAATCCATAATTATGCGGTAAGGCATTTGTGTTTGAAATCAACTCTCCTAAGTACCACCTTGCACCATTATCCACCTTCATATTTAATGTTAGAGGATTGACCAATAGTAAATTGTCACATGAATAGTAAATAATAATTTCAAGTTAAAAATCAGTTAATAGTTAATAATATTTAACTATTAACTACCTCCCCTTCAAAAGCATATGAGCAAAATCACATGAGCAAGAGAATTGCCAAAATCTTGCGAAAAGAATTTTTCGAGGTTCTTGTTCATTTTCAGGATTCGATTACGTGACATGAATCATGGGTAGGCAATAATGTTGCCTTCTATTCCAGAACCGAATCCGCGAGACACAGGATGGGATGAGGCCATATGAGATGAGGCGATAGTTAATGAATTGTGCGGGAGGCCCTAGTTAATGAATCGGGATGATGCCCTAGCGGTTTATACATTTGCACAACCCAAAGTCGGGGATAGATAATTGAAATAGTTCATCAATAAGAATATGAATACACCTGTCATCAGGTATTTGAGAATGGTGTACTGCAACGACATGATTCCTAGGATTCAAGCGCTTTTGTTCAAGCATTGTGGAGTGTACCTCTACTACAATAGATGCTAGAAAGAAAAGGTATTTATTTTATAACATATTATTTTTTCTTCTTCCCTTTGAAAAGAAGCATCGTTTTACTTTTTGTGTGGCTCAATTGCATTGCAGACAGTGGAGGAAGTATGCAATGTGGGAGTTTGTGCACAGTCTGATCATATGAAAAGAAGTATCGTTTTACCTTTTTTGTGGCTCGATTACGTTGCTGACAGTGGAGGAAGTATCGAGTATGCAATGTGGGTGGTTGTGCAAAGTCTGATCATGTGATGCAGGAAAGGAAAATATTATAGTGAAGTTTGGTTTGCATTGTTATTTAGATTTATGGGAATCTACTTACCGGGCATCTATGCACACAATCCACTCAACTGTGTGAATGCAATAAGACAGGGACCAATGATCTGTGTAAAAGCGAAAGGATGCAACAAAACATAACGTGGGTTTTGGGCATCGAACAAATTTGAAAAATCTGCCAATGCAATGCCATGACATCTCCTCTCGGCGCATCAAATGTGTTCCTCTTTAGTATTTTTCCCCTTCCCTCACACTTATCACACAATGCACAACACAAATACTACCCAACACACGCATACACATAAGGTAAAAAAACATAGAGACAACACAAGAAAATCTGTGAGAGAAGAATCCTCCATTTTTAGACATTAATCAAGTGGAGGGAACATTTTTCAATTGGATAAATAAAGAAAAGTAAAAAACTGCTAAGTACTCCAGTTTTGAAACCAATTTCCTTATGAATCAATAGACATACAGATTAAAAAAAAGCAAAAAATAGACTACCTGCGAGAGATAATAACCGTAGAAGCAGTCCCTGAGTTGGACTGATCGAACATAATTCAATTCAAGAAAAGCTCTAGAAAAGCTCAGATCCCAATGAATGATCCCGATGAATGTGTCTGGATTGAATTTAATATAATTTGACTCAAGAGATGAATGCAAACTTAGGTCATTCTCATTTTCATCTTTCAAAAATGGAAGTAGTGGAGGGAAAAATAGATTTCTGTCATTTTCATCTTTCAAAAATAGTAGTGGAGGAAAAAAGTGAATTGGGTCATTTTTATCTTTCATAAATGGAAGCGCTGGAGTAAAAAGACTTCGACTTTCAGCGTTTTTCTCCACTCAGACGGTGACACATTTCCCACTTTCAACCTGGAAATCAAACGGTTACACAAGTTCAACCTAAAAATTAATTTCAGTTGAGACTTGTTCCACTTAATTTGAAATGGACCATTTTCAACCGTTGGGATAGATGGCGATTACTCTCGGATACTATTCTTCTTTCCATCCAATGGTTCACTCAATTTCCTAATCCATGATTGAAAGCTCAAAGCTTTTTCAATAATTATAAAAAATATAATTCCTATTCAAGTCATTATGAAGATTTTTATAAGTTCATGCACTTCCTACTTGTTAGGATTACTACAATGGGGATATTTCGAAAATATGGTAAGTAGGTTGGGTTTTAAGATAGGTTAATATATTTTTTTTTAACTTGAGCATTATTTAAATTTAAGTTGCAAATTTTATTAAAAGTAATTGTATTTATAAAAAAACGTTATATATCTTTAATTACAATAAATTTACATTTTTTTAAGATATTTATATGTCATGCATTAATTTTACAACAATTTTTTGAAGGCAACAAATAAATTGCTATACAAGTAAATTTTATTTAGGTTTAATTGGGGAGTGAGAGGGTAAATTGCTATAATACTAGTCATAATATTGATAAGTACTAATACATTGTAGCTATATATATATATATATATATATATATATATATATATAAATTAAACCGTTGGTAGATTTATATAATGATTTATCCACTATAAGTATTAAAACATTTACCTCCTCATACATCTCAATTGCTAAAATTTAAAAAAATCACAAAAATTAATTAAAATATAACTTTATTTTCAAATATTACTATTGTTATTACTTTATAATGGTACAACCTTACCATTTTTATTTGTCAAAAAAATAATCATTTGAATAATTCAAAACCTTATATAGCTTTCAGGTTTGGTAGTCTTTAGTTATAAGCGTAACAAATTTGATGTGCCTCATGTGTTTTATTAAAATATATATTTAGTTGTCCACATTGTATATTGTGGAAAGAAAATAGAAATAGAAAAATAAATAATTGAATTCATAATTGATATCTTTTTAACTATTTTTATTTATATAATTATGTACACCATTTTGGCAAAATCAAAATTCTCAATAACATATTATAGATTTTCTAAATTGTTTTCCCAAAAAATTATATAATAACTAAAATAAATATTTATTTTTATAAATTTTATATATATAAAATTGTAAAGTTTAAAATAATTTGAAGGTTGTAAAAGTTTTTCATATTGTTGTTGAATTGATTTATACAAATCATTAATCCATGATCAAACTTCAATCATAATTACCATTGAAAAACACTTATTTGCATAATAGAATAATTGGGTTAATTATCTAGTTTGATTTCCTTGGAATTAGCATTAATAGTGCTTTAAATCAAATATATATTATAAAAAAATTGAGAGAGCATAATTTCTCAAATTACATAGAATTTTGACTTCCATCCTCTTTCTTTCCTAGACTATTTTCTTACAGTGTTCCCACTGCAATATGTGGTGCAATTGCTAGTATTTAAAGGTAAGACAAGAGAAATATATATATATATATATAGATATATATATGTATAGATATATATATATATGAGAGAATGAGATCTCAAAAATTAAAATATAAGTAAAAGGGTGTATATGTTTAGAAGTATAGTTTTAAAATCTAGTTTCTTAGAATAAAGTAATAAATATTCACATAATTTATTATAAAAATTTAATTTAAAAGTTGTTATTTATAAAAAAAAAAATTTAAAGAATATATTGCAACAATTTGTTGATGGGTCCGTCAACATCACCGCAGACCACAATATGAGCCCCAAATTAAGCCCTTTTCATTTAAACATATTCACATGATGTATTATAAAATATCATAAAATTTTATTTAAAAAAAATATATAATTTAAAGAATAGTTTCCCCTCATCTTGATGGAGGAAGTTTTTGACCATCAACAAAGTGTTGGAATATATTCTTTAATTTTTTTTTGACAAATAACAAATTTAAAATAATATTTTGTAATATTTTTAATAAATCATTTTCATAGCCCATGGGGCTTTGGATTGACGATGAATGGGTGCACTATTAAGCCACTCCTTACGATAAGTCATTTGTTCAAATCCCATGTGGGTGCTTAAGTAGTATTAATTAGAAAAAAAATAAAAATTCATTTTCAGAGTTTCCTATCTATCATACCCTCATTTTGATAAGTTATAATACGAATATTCATTACTTTATTCTAAAAAAATAGATTTTAATTCGTTAGATAGCAAATTTGAGAATGTAATGACATTAAAAGCATCCGATTTTCTAAACAAGAAGGAAATAGATTCATGTGAAATATAAATTCCACTCGACAAGTATCTTGAGAGAAACATTGATGACTCAGAACATTGATCATTCAGAATAGTATCTGGCATTGACACGGCAGTGTAAATCACGGGAGTGAGATAGGAGAAAGTATGGAATGATAAAGCATATATTGAGCTATATGGGGTCTATGATGTTTCCCTGCTACAATTACCCACTATCAGGATGTTTACCTACGACGCTTATCTGCTCTTGATAACACTGATTGAGATCGTTCACTATTTTTTAGTTATTTACCGATAAGTTTCCCCTTCAAACCTTCAATAAAGCTCTCAATGTTTATATCCGAAGATCCTCCTCTTCGCACCGCAGTCCTCGCACGGTCTCTTAAAGTCTCCACATTTCTCTTTACCTCTATCCCTTTGTCACTGAACAATTTTCTGATAGTGCTGGATATATCTAGCCTCAGTATCCGTCCTTCCCCTCCTGACTGACCTCCTCCGCTCAATCTGTATCCAATCTTCCATTCGTCGGCCATGAGCTTGCTGTTGGTGAATTGATCATTCCAAAATGGAAACCCTATCATGGGAACTCCAAGAGCTATGCTTTCGAGCATTGAGTTCCATCCGCAGTGCGTAATGAATCCCGCAACGGAGGGATGTGATAATACTTGAAGCTGTTTGCACCATGGAACAACGAGACCCTGCTCTTTGGTCTCGTCCAGAAAACCCTCTGGTAGGCAGTCTGAGACTGTTGAGGAGACTATGTCAGGACGAAGAACCCAGAGAAAGAAATGTCCGCTGTCCTTGAGACCCATCGCTATTTCCTCCAGCTGAGCTTTAGTCGCATGAATCATACTCCCAAAGGAAACGTATACAACCGAACCATTAGGTTTTGCATCCAGCCACTCGGAGCAGTCATATTGTGTCCAAGTGCTCGTTCCAACATTTATGTCATTGGAATGTTCACCGTTCATTAAACCCGAGGGAAGCAAAGGACCAACATGCAAAACAGGAGGGTTTAAATTCACTGCCTTACTTTCGAGATCGTCGAAGGAATTACCAAGAACCCAATCTGCCTCGCGACTTATTTGAACGGACCTACGCATCACATCAAGAAACTGCTTTGAGTCCGCACCTGTCTCACGGATGAAGGACGGAAGATCTCTTGTTTCTAAGGTTGGGACGCCGGGAATAAAATCAATGGAAATCGTGCCTTCATCAGCTGCAGACAAGTCCCACTGTTGGGTATCAAAATTCGAAATAAAAATAAACAAGATTGAGATGTGAGTAAACTACACGCCTACTGATGACGACCGGCTCAGATATATCTTCAAGTTTTTATCAGCGGGATTTCAAGCGGAAAATCTATGTAAACCAAGTAGAAACCTTACCGGGTCCCTCGTAGAGAGACTGACAGTGATCCTCCAGCAGATGTAAGTGATAGTAGATTGAATAAAGAAACGTAGGCTGTGTCCAAAACGAAATCCAGGGAATACCTAATTTCTTTGTGAGTTCAAATGACCAGGGAAGTGAACTGGCAGCTATGACACACGATATGGCAGGCCCCGTCTTGTTGAGATTTTGAAGGAATCGTTCCAACTCTCCTCCCATGTTATCCACAGAGCGCACGAAATCACTCAATCTGGCAGACCGATCGAAATCCAGAGGTAATCGATCAGATATTTGAGCAGAGCGAATGTCAAGACCAAGATTACGGGCTTCCCGCTCAATAGGATCGTCTTGTTCAGCACTGTGAGCGTGAGATTTAGTGATCTGCTGGTGTCTGTGGTGCGTGGTAACGAAGGTGACTATAACACCTTTGGAAGCAAGCTTCTTGGCGAACTGCATCATGGGAGTTATGTGACCCTGCGTTGGGTATGGGAACACAATAGCATGCAGCGGTTCTGGACTGAGAGCCATCTGATCGTTGGATTGTGAGCTACGGCTATTGGCTAACGGATGCAGAGGTACTGGAATATAAGGACTGGGTGGAGTTAGTTTAGCGAATCTTTAGCCGTCTCTTGCTGTTCATGGATCCTCTGATCTTTGTTGCACTGCCAATTTTACTGATCCTAGGAATTATTTATATTCCCGGTGCGTCGATATTGCTTGAGTTGACGTGTTTTAGAGACGTGTTTGATAGGTATAGAGGTACGATATAATATTATGACTAATACTTGTAGGGCATATGTGGCGTGTTAACTGAATCACAAAATTAACATTCTATACGTTGAAAACGCTAAAATACATGAGATGCGCACTGCAACGACGTTTGAAGCGCCCAAAAAATAATGTGATATATATATATATATATATATATATATATATCGATTAAGGTATCTTTAACTTACACGGTATTTAAATTATTAAAATCTATAAACTGTATATTTTAGAATTCTTTCAACCATTGGATTTGTAGGTGGACTTTCTCGTTGTAAGTCTTTTACATAGAAAGTGGATTACAATAAGGTTTCTGTTGGTTTGGATGAAATCGTGAATTTTCATATAATATTTTATATATATAGATGTAATTTTTATTAAATAATTAATTTAGATATTTATTTTATATGCAAATAGTTAATTTTTTGTTTTTACTTATAGAAGTTGATTGATGGGAAAAATTTTATTTATGAATTAAAAAACAATTATACTATTAGAATAACCAACAAAGAATAACTTTGTTTGGGCATATAATATTTTAGGTGTTAGTATGTAATTAGCTTGGGGTATAACTAGCAATACAAAAAGAAATAGAAAATAGTTATTTAAAGATATCATTGTAATTTAACTCATTCTAATGAATTGTGCTCTAACTTGTCATGAGTTGAAGATGCAAGAGTTTAGGGATTTGGTTATGTGTGTTTTATGCGAGAATGTTGGGGAGAACATTTGCCATCTATTTCATGAGTTTCAACATAGCAAATTCATTTGGACTAATCTGACATCTTAGGTAAAGCAATGTGATTTGTGGAACAAAGAATGCATTCCGGAATGTTTTAAATTTTTTTATAACATTACAACAAAGAGGGCATAGAAAATTTTAGGGGCTAACATTTGCAAGTGGGCTAATTTTCCATAATTTTTCCAAAAAAAAAAGATTAGTCAGTTTCCATTTTTTATTAAAATGATTCACCCAAATTTTACAATATAAAATTATTTTACATTAGAAATCGCCAACATTGTATAGAGAGTATATATAAAATAATTATAAATTTGAATAGTTTTACAAATACATCAATAAAGAATTGATAGTTTGCATATTAGAGACTAGTGAGATTCGCCAATGTTCTTAAACTTCAAGATAATACATGAGATGCGCACTACAATGACGTTTGAAGCGCCCAAAAAATAATGTGATATATATATATATATATATATATATATATATATATATATATATATATATATATATATATATATATGGATTAAGGTATCTTTAACTTACACGGTATTTAAATTATTAAAATATATAAACTGTATATTTTAGAATTCTTTCAACCATTGGATTTGTAGGTGGACTTTCTGGTTGTAGATCTTTTACATAGAAAGTGGATTACAATAAGGTTTCTATTGGTTTGGATGTAATCGTGAATTTTCATATAATATTATATATATATATATATATATATATATATATATATATATATATATATATATAGATATATATATATAAGTGTATTTTTGATTAAATAATTAATTTAGATATTTATTTTATATGCAAATAGTTACATGTTGTGTTCTTTAGTATAGAAGTTGATTGATATGGAAAAATTTTATTTATGAATTAAAAAAAGTTATACTATTAGAATAACCAACAAAGAATAACTTTGTTTGGGCATATAATATTTTAGCTGTCAGTATGTAATTAGCTTGGGGTATAACTAGTAATACAAAAAGAAATGGAAAATAGTGGTTTTATTTAAAGATATCATTGTAATTTAACTCATTCTAATGAATTGCGCTCTAACTTGTCATGAGTTGAAGATGCAAGAGTTCAGGGATTTGGTTATGTGTGTTTTATGCGACAATGTTGGGGAGAACATTTGCCATCTATTTCATCCGTTCCAACATAGCAAATTCATTTGGACTAATATGAAATCTTAGGTAAAGCAATGTGATTTGTGGAACAAAGAATGCATTCCGGAATGTTTTAAATTCTTTTATAACATTACAACAAAGTGGGGCATGGAAAATTTTAGGGGCTAATATTTGCAAGTGGGCTAATTTTCCATGATTTATCCAAAAAAAAAATTAGTCAGTTTCCATTTTTATTAAAATGATTCACCCAAATTTTACAATATAAAATTATTTTACATTAGAAATCGCCAACATTGTATAGAGAGTATATATAAAATCATTATAAATTTGAATAGTTTTACAAATACATCAATAAAGAATTTATAGTTTGCATATTAGGGACTAGTGAGATTCGCCAATGTTCTTAAACTTCAAGATAATTTTCAATCCTTAAAATTTTCCATGAAGAGGGGGGTTTAAGACAATATTTGTGACAATTTTTTGGTAAATTATCTTAACTTGAGACAAAATAATACTTTTTTATTGTCTTAAATATTTTCTTTAAGCAAGTGTGTCAAATTATTGTCTTAAAAAGTTGTCCCTATAAAGACAATATATAAGACACGTGTTATTGTCTCTTAGGATACAATTTCATTTTTGTCCTTGAGAGACAATAGTTGGATTAAATTTTTGTCTCTCAAGAGACAATAATTGCATTGAAGATGTATTGTCTTCATAGAGACAATATGTCTTTTGTCTCTTTAAAGACAATATATAACAATGAATCCACAAAAAATCTCATCATTGAAATAAATCAATATAAAAAGTATTTAACTAAAAATAGAATACAATATCATTGATTAATTCATATTAGGGCACAGTTGAATCAAACCAACAACCTCCTACTTATAAGCCAAATGCTCTTCCATTGAGCTAGCACCCTTTAAAGAACTATGTGAGGAGTTGTGATAACAATGCTTGAAATTGCATATATAGGCATTGATAGTTCACATGTTAAGTTCATAATGTGTTGGACTCATCATCACATTACAGATCTTAATACCAACGGTTAACTACAACCATTCACAACTCATCTTAAAGCTAGGTATATTCATCTCATATTTTAGTTTCAAATTTCATAAGAGCCAAAATAATTGCTAAGAAACCAAATGCTCTGCCCAAATATTCTCTCCACATGGATCTCAGTTTAACTTCATACCAAAATTCAAATTCCAAATTATTGAATCTCTCAACATTACAACTGAACTTAATTTTACATAAAATAGATAGTGTGAGAAACATTTACCTCGAGCATAGCTCCAAATGAAAATTTTCCTTCTTGGACATCTGAGTTTCTATTCAATGGTGATCTACCTTCCAACACACATCAATTGGGTGATCTTCACCTTCTAATGCTTAAAAACTATAGTTATGGCCATTTTTGCAACTCAATGCAATGATAAACTCTAATGTTTAATAACCATGACTCAGAACCCTTAAATGCACCATCAATAATGACTTCCACCTATGCATATGAGTTATATATAATATCATAATCCTAATATATTCAAGCTTAGCCATCAATTTCTCATAGAGTGCCCAAGATCTTTGCACATTATATCTATTTATTTCTAGGCAAATCTCCAAGCAATGCTTCCAGAAAAGAGATTGTAAATATATTAGCTTGACCACACCTTGGTTAATGATCCATCCATGATATTCCACAAAAAATGAATTTGTCAATATTGCTCAACAGAGATGAGTTATCCCACAAACCAAAATCCAATCCATCTAACATGATTTGATCCAGTATTTAAACATGCAAATGATTAAATCAAATAATCATAATTTGACCAATGTTGGATTCCATCACCTCCTTCAAAATTTCACCATAAAATTCAAAAGGTAAGATTTCAAATCAATCTAGCAAAGTGCAATCCCCCTTGTCTATCCCTTTGTGTCGGTCATGTTTTCAACATAGCCAAAACTAATTTAAAGGAAACCAAGTATATAATCCTACCAATATATGATAGGTGCATTTGAATCAAGACACATCAACTTCAATACTTAGTGGGGCATTTCAAAACTCTTATGTAGGAATTTCAACTTCATATGGCCAATTACCACTATGAAGACCGACCATAAGAGGATGAGTGATTATGTATGTACACTTCCTTACTGGATCTGACATCCTTATAAGTATTCTATGGTTAATGGCACCAACATCCCTTCCCTTAACTGCATGAAAATGATGGTGCACTACATTCTCCTCGTGATTCACAAAAAAAGGTGTATGAGAAAATGAATAAAAACAAATTCGTAAAAAAAACAACTTAATCTTGAGACATATCACCCAAAATAACAACAAAAAGAAATGTTCACTTGACCACATTGACCATTGTTCTTGTGCCTAATGTTATTTAGGGTGAATTCAACTAACATATTTGAGATGATAATACAGATACATAGGGAAGGAGAGTCTTATTTATGCAGAGGAGAAGAGTCCTTGTTCTCATCCTATCAAGTTATGAAAAATTGTAAAGAAGAGATAATTAAATGATTAGTCTTGATATTCTATTTTGATCGTAAATTTTATTCACAAAAGTCCCAAAAACATATCACATATATCATCTATACGATATTTCTAATAATTTCCCTAAGGTTTGTCTTTGAGACAATTTAATCTAGAGTGAGGCTTTTGTTGTAAAACGTTCCATTCTCACTAAAATGAAAAATATTGATATCATCAAAGGGACAACTATATTTCAATTTCCTGCAAAGGAATTTTATGTAATTCTGTGAATACCATTACTGATTTTTCTTGCAAACAAATATCTTAGAGATAAAGTGATAGACACTACTTTTGCAAAGGAGAAAGGTCCTCATCGTCTAGTTACCAATTTATAAGGAGAAAAAGAGACGACGACAAGGGTTATCTTACCATAATAAAAGAACATCTCTCTTTTTACAACACTAAAAATAGTTTCCTGTCACATTTATTACCATAAATTAGAATATGGGAATATTGTAAAGTCTCAAAATTGACATACAAAATGTGTTTTTGTGATAATTGATGATGAATCCTGAATATTTTCTCTGTCAACAAATTTGAACTATGGAAGTCATAAGTACATAACACATTGTATCATCCACATAAGACTTCTATGGAACTTTGGGTTTTTGCACAATTGGATGGTACCTTGATTTCCATAATGAATGGGAATGGTACAGATATATAAATGTAGATTATTTATAATGTATCTCAATCATAAAGCCTCCTTGAATGTCCTCACAAGTCCCATGTATTCAACCTTGATATTTTAAATTATGTCCTTCAATATTTCATTTCAAAAGGTTTGAATCCCCTTATAAAGGATTTAATCTAGTGTCTACTCATTGTTCATTATTTTATTGGCTTTCTCAATTGAAAAAATTCCATATCAAGAGTGATATAACTATATTTGACTTCCGTGCAAATTTATTTGGATAATTTTACAAAAATCATTCTTGAACAATGTTCCTAGTGAAATTTCAAACATGCAAAGGATACTAACTATTAGACAAACCGAAAGTGAATCATATCCCAAAATTTTCCTAGAATATATGATCATTAGATAATTTACCATCTTAGCTATCATCACATCACTTCCATCTTAATAGGAAATGGCCACCTCTTCCAAACTGGGAGCTGGTATCTTGCAATGTCCACATGAAGGTCCATAGAACTTCAAATGCACTGCAAATAGTCACATCAAAAAATCATTCACATAAGGATGAACTAGATTTGGAATTTGTGTCAATCTAATGGGCTAGATCACTGACATAATCATAATAGATATGGAAAAACAGTTCTAACTAGATTTAATTCCTTTATTAGTAAGCGGTTTTAAAGAAAAATATATGAGTGACCAAAAACAAATGATTACAGTGATCCTAAATCAATAAACCAAGGATTAAAGTTTAAGACTCAACATAGTGGTCGTAAAGATGGTAACAATAGAAACAAAGGATCAGTTTGTTCATGCAAAATTCCCTAACATCACAGAAAACAAAGGCTTGCACTTCATATTTTCATTCTAAAAGGTAAGAAAATTAAAACAACACATCTACAATTCGTAGAATGAAAAAATGTAATAACTCACATCCAGCCTTCCTAGAGTGATCAATAACTGAACATTATTTAAATTAAAGCTACTATAGTTACACTTATAATAGCAATTTTAGTTTAGCATTTTTATTAACTAATGTTATGACAAACAAGAAGTGAAATTCAATATTTATGAAATTATCTTTTGAACTAACTGCCCAAACAAAAACCAATATGTGGGTTCTATCAAATTGATCTTCTTAAAAAAACTATAATCAACTAACTCGTCACATTTAGATTACCTATCCAAGGGAATAAGGGAGTGTTGAATATATTTTGATAGTGTTTTCTGATTAAAACAAAGATCGTTCAACTTGTTGGACACTCGATGAACTGTTAAATCCAAGGAAAAGTACAACACATAGCACATATCCCATAATATTCATTAGATATTGTTTTTTTACTCTATAAAAGGACGTTGAATAATACTTATAAAACATTGAGTAGGTGAGACAAAATATGTTAAGAGAACACAAACTTTACTCTACTTAAAGAGAAAAACAAAGAAAAATATCATGGGAAAAAATAAATACTATAATTTCATTCGGAAGAGATACGCCCTAATTTAACAATATGATAAGTCACTTTCTCGAATCATATATGTAATAGAAAATAAGCTAATCAATAGTTGAGAAAACAAAAAGTAAAATTGTGGTGGGAGAGGTTTTGAAAATATGTCTATTATGTCTGTCAAGAGAGTGTCCAACCTATTTGATCAAAGGTCCGAAAATTTGGTCCCAAACAGTAGGTAAACCACTGTAGTGAAGAAAAACCTCGCAACATAATAGTGTGGATTTCTCCAATGTGACCAATGTTCTTCCAAAGGCATGCCAGACATTGAACTTTGAAGGATTGTGCATATTGTGTTGGAAAAATCAAATCCTACAAGTCACGAGCAGGGGTGCTTAGCTCTTTAATAAGAACATAATTCAATCTAAAAGAAAAAAAATACATCAGTCAAATAATGATTAAAAGGAATTGTAGTCTCCTCTTTGCAGCAATTATATTATCAAACATAAGTAACAAAATTAGAGATATGAAGTGAAGAAGCTCTTTCTCAAACAAGTTCCTATAATTATGTCTAGATATACACATAAAGTGTTGCTTTTCTATAGATTTCAATAAAGTCCACACCGACCCTTTCCTCAACAGCTACGGAAATGACTTATAGTGCCTATGTCACTGGATTTTATCAATCTCTAATATGTGGTATTCCTGGAATAACCTAACCAAACAAAGAATAATTAGAGAAGCCCATTATTTTCCAACTCTAGTATATAATGGAAAGCACAATCAATTACTAAATAGATTATTAAACACGAATAAAAAAATCACCATTGCCTCAAAATACTTAATGAGTTTATGAGAATAAGAACCCAAAAGACATGTGTAGATTATTTGGCCACCCCTTTTTAGGAGTAATAGATGCAGTTCAATAAACCAATAAAATTGAATATTTATAAATTATTAACTCTATGGAACCCTACCTTTTTGTAGCCCTTTCCACCCCTTTCCTTTTGTTAAGCCAAATACAGAAACATAAAAAGGGAATTTCATATTTCATAGATTGATTATGAAAGTTTTTTAGTTCACTTCATCAAAAGCTTCAAAGATATCAATGTTCGGTTGGTGGATGGTACAAATAATTGTTTGACTTGTATTGACTATGTTGTTAATAGTAAGCATAACTATGGTTGTAACATAGGCATCTAGTCCTGAAGATGGCTTATCCATGAAGATTATAGAAGGACTGGAAATTAATTCAATTGTTATGGTAAGTATCTTCCATTGCTATGTAGAAAGCCTCATGACTCTAGGGAGCCCTACATGAGCATATCCCAAATGAGTGAGCTCAACAAGTTCCATGATTTCTGCCACAAAATTCTATAATTACTGTTATAGCAAAATATATGAGAAAATTTTCTTGCACGATCTCATTAACAAGGAAATATCTTCAATATTATGTGCTACATGTAAAGGGAAAATGTATACTAATCATTCTAGTTTTATCATCAACCTCATAAGGAAGACAAAGTCATGCAAAATACTGGAGTGATTCAGAGACTATAAAAATTGGGTAGTGGATATGATTTTGTTCACAATACCCTGATATATGAGCAAAAGTTTCTTGCTTCTTTGGGAATCTAGAGATGCTTATATTCCCTTCTATATAGCCTCATTTTTTTTCCATCCAAGACATCCATTAGGGTAGCTTTTCTAGCACAGATAACTCCCATCAAGGCTATGAGTACCCTTGGTCTAAAGGATCCATTTACGTTACAAAGGAGTCACAATCTCTCTTGAGCCAAGCCTTCACTTTCCATCTCCTGCTACAAAACTAATCATTAGTTCCAAATATTCCATTGAAGAGAACCTTGGTATGTCAAACTACTACCATAGTAGAAATTCAATTGAATGACTTGTAAATACACATATCGATGGCATGGCAACATAATAGTTTATGTTTTACAAAGAAGTCGATAATATATGGAAGGAAGGGATCTGTTAGGAGTTTTATTCGTTGTTCTAAATTACCTAATATTGAATTATCGACCAAGGATCAAATTCTTTGAGTCACTGCGTATTGATTTAGATTCGGAGTTAATTACAAAGTATTTTATTTTATTTCTAAAATTATTGATGTAAATAAGCCTATTTATGCTAATTCTATTTTATTAAATCCTTTTTATAATAATCTACTTAAAACAATCCAACACAGACATTATTGAGCACACCATTCTATTTTGTAAACAATAGGGCTTCAATATGCAAATAATCACACTCTCTATTAACCTAAAGAACTCAATACTTGAAGTAATCGCCCACTAAAATTTAAAGGAATCACTTACCAAATCCTAAAGATTTCACTCACTGACGTTACTTCTTACTGGTCACTATATTCTAGCATATGAGAAATGACTTGTTTAAGCAAAGAAATTGTAACTAAAAAGTTCTTTCTACAGGCTACGCTTATAAATTAGAGCTTAAAAACTAAAGAAAACAAATCATTCCTCAAAACAATAACTTTTCTTGACAATGAAATCCCACTACCACACCACTTACGAAATGCTTATAAACTAGTTACAGAATTAAAACCATGTCAAATAAAAGGAAAATTGAATTAACACACTCTGATGCTAATCAAAGAAGAGAATCATACTCTAATTAAAAGCATGAACACTAGACCTAAATCCCGAGTCACACAGATCTACTACTTTTGACTTGATAAGAAACATGCATACCTCTATTCATTTCCACACCAAGAAATTCAACGTAAAAACTCACAAAAATCAAATCTTAAATTAGAAACATCATAATAAAACTTAGGAAATCCTATATTGTTGCGCACCAAACTTCAATTCCAATTCAACCCTTCTTTCATTTTATTGTATCTATAATCAAAGGAATGTGCAACTAGATATATTTGAGCATTCATATGCAAACGTGACATTATAAGGTTCAGACACATGCAAAGTATAAGCTTAAATTCTTTCCAATATTTTTTTGTAAACTCAAATTAACAGTGCTTCATAAATGATTCGGTATGGTAGGATTTAATGAAGGAAATAGTGGCATGCCAAAATCATTACACCACAATACCTTGATTGGCTTATGTCAAATGAGAAATGAGATTTTGATCTGATAATCACCCTATGAGTGACCTCAGTTGAAGATTTATTAAATAAAAAGGTATTACAGACCCATGTGCTGGTGTGTGTGTTCTGTGTTATTGAAGCAACGGATCAATCAGATTACCAATACACAGAAAATAAGTGGAAAGATAGCAGAGAAACACAGTAAGCATGACAAAGACACAAACAATTTTTAATAAGGAGTTCACCCTATTCTCCAGGGCTACGTCTCTAGTCCACCTTTAGTGGTGGCCTTGTTTTATTGTGTCTTTCAGCAGAGAAATTACAATACAGGGACTCAATGTGAGTTCTCCTGAAGCATATTTTTGCTTGGTAGGGTGGTTCTTGGATTCCCCAAGCCACTTGGAGTACACAAACTCTGGTTCTTCCTACTAGCCCTGTGACCCTTGGTCTACAGTGGAAAGATCCAACTATGGTGCTCAATCCGGACATATTCCTCTATGGGAAGGCTTGATTCTTCAGGCTCTCTAGTGCTCGATGCTGCCTGTGGTCAGCTCAATGTTGAAGGAAATGTTCCCCTAGGGCTTTTGGGTTGAAACCCTAGCAGACTGAAAGTTGTCTGTACAGAGAAACACACATTCACACAGCCATTATGCTATTATAAGCAAATTCTATGATAAGGGGGCGTACCTTAGGTCCTACATTTGAGAAGGTCCTTTAGGGTCCAAACCCTTCTTCAAGTTCCTTTTGCTCCTTTGTCCTGCAAACCAACCAATTCCAAAGAACACAGCAGTATATGGACAAAACCTTACAAAGAAACCATCTTCATGTTATAAAGAAGAGGTAGTTAGTTATGAACTTTAAACAACCATTCACATATGAATTCCAACATGAATATCATAAACAAAAAGAAGATATATATCAGGAACCAAGGCATGTGTTTCTTTTATTATAGACAAATAAAGTACAGAAAAGGAATAATTTCACGTGAGTCACCTTTCACAGGCTCCAAGCAAAGCTTCCTTCCAGATTCGTCTAGCCTCAAGCCTTTAACAAACTCCTTCTGTGACTTACTCCATGATGTCACAAGTAGTGGATGAACATCAACACACAAGGAAACAAGAGTTTCCTGTACAAATGGGGGAAGTGCAGAAGGCACAAGGGTCTTCAGACCTGGTCAGGGGAAAAATCTCAGCATAATAACCTTTCTCTCTCTTCTCTCCTCCCTTAGGCCTTCCCAATGAGGTCTTTTTATACCTCTCCCAAAGTAGTTTTTTAGTTGGGAGTTGGTTGGGAACAGTTGGGCCACGGGCACTAACAGGTGATCAGTAGGTAAAACCCGTGATCTCCACCTGAAATTAGGGAGTTTTATATTTTTTTAAGTGTTTTAATAAATATACGCGGGTTGGGTATATGTCTACCCACGTATAAACGCATTTAACTCAGGGCAATGTCACGTATAAGGGATAAAACACTGTTTTTTAAATTTTAGGACCAGGTCTCGAAGGAGGGGTTTCCCTAGGCGATGATTGCAGCATCAAAAACCATAAGAGTGAGATTTGGAGCTATAACAGATACCCCCTAATATATGAGGTCAGAAGGGGTACATGATGGCTGAAATGTATTAATAAAGTACATGGAAAGGAAATCTATCAAAAACTGAGGAGGACGTCACCAGAATTCAGCCTGCCAAGCCACAAAAGGAGATTAGAAAGAAACACTATCTGAGGCGGGCATACCCATGCTTAGAAAAAGTAAAGCATGTCTGCATATCAAGTACAAGCAGATCCACTAAGTATACAAGTATAAATCACTGGGAAATACATAATGGATCATCTGATCATGATGAACAAGTACATGTCTGAATATCACATATAAGACTGTCAATGATGCTAAAAGATGCAACGGATCACTGATATCAAAGACTGATCCCAAAAGGTACCAACTGAACATGATGGAATAGGATGGTACTACACTGCAAACTCAAGTGCCAACATATAGAATGTCGCCATGACTGACTGCAACATATAAGGTGGAGTGGTATCAACTAGCAGCAACAAGAGCAACTGTCATGTGAACCAATGAATGTTGACACAACCTGAGGTCTTCATCGACCGTCGTGGTACATTTCTACACCATGGGAATAAATGATCTGAAGTTGACCATGTGAGAAATCGTTTGATTACCGGTCATTGATGTATACCATTAACAAATGCGAGACTACTCACTGAAAATGATAATGAGCATCAAGGTACCTAGTACAATCTAACAAGTGTGAATAGATGAGCTAGAGTTGAACACCTGTGAGAATCTATCGATCAGGAGACAATGATGGTTTCGCACTGTCGATAGCGAAGGATCCGCCACTAATGACTGCAAACCCCAAGGTACTACGAAATTGACTCTAGATCTTTGCCCCAGAGCAATGAGTTAGTGTCGATAGGGAAAGATCCGCTAGAAGGAAGGCATTAAGGCATCCTTCATCAGTCTAGTGCGAGTGTACCCCGTAGGCCAATAATGTGGAAGGAATCGGACGAAAGAGATGTAGTAACCCAACCGAAGTACGTTTTCGGCGTACACAAGATGTGGCTAGCGCACGATAGAAACCCTCTGAACCAACCAATAATGAAAGCTGACACAGAGGTGAGGTATCCACCAATAGGGTCAAATGGAAACCAAGGTACTGCACGAATCCCAATCTGTGATAATGTAAGCTGATGTCAAACACAAGGGAAACCACTTAATCAAAAAAACATGATACTAATTGATGCTAAGCACAAGGTGACCTATCAATAATGAAAATAGGGTGAGGGTGTAGCTCTAGGCATGTCCTCAGAGCGAGGTGTTGTCATCGATAAGGACAAGACCCGCCAGCAAGAAGTCAATGGGGACCTTCTCAAACCGGCACGAGTGGAGGACCAATATAGCTAATGTGATGATAGACATGATACTGACAACCAGGGATGGCCGCCTGAAAAATGAGTCAAGAGACACCACAGAGAGGCCGACTCAGGCTAACTTCCCTTGAACAAAAGCACGACTCAGTGTGACTATGTGGCAGCATATGATGACTTTGTATAAGTTCGTCATGCAGGAGGCACGAACGAACCCTCCATATGATTGGAAGAGATAACCAACCGGGGGAGAACTGACTCAATAACAAGGTTAAGGCATACCTAAGTCAATCTAAATCCTGCTCAAACGGAGGAGACTTTGCTTTGAGTGCTTTGTTCAAGGGCGACATGACTGACTCTAGCTACCGACAATAAATGGAAATACTGTCCTGTTCCCGCTCTTTTTGGAATATTTATTTTTTTGTCTTTTTCTATTAAGATTGAAAAAGAATAAAAGAATGCTATGGTATAGTGGAAAGAATGAGTGTCGGTGAAATAGATGATCTAGTTCCTAGGAATGGAACATTCCTATGCTCAATGCAGGGAGGTGAAAACTGGTCAGTGACACTCAAAGGTGTGCTCCTTCCATGGGTCAAGGTGTGTCAAGCTGTAGAAGTCAAAGGTATGCAAGGTTGATTTTGCAGTCGTCATGGTCAAAAGTTGGCTTAAACACGAGTCCAAGTGAAGCTGTCTCTAGGCCAAAAGGTGCAAGAGGTCAACATGCAATGCAGTAGTACAACTCAACACAAAGGAGCCTCTAGGGTATAAGGCCAGAACAAAGCGAAGAAGCTAAGAGGAATGAGTCTTCAATGCATAAGTCATGGCAGGACTACAAAGGACTCCCGAGCGTACTCAAATCGGAGCAGCATGGGCAACAAATGTTAATGAGCTGCTAACTACAATGCCCATGTAAAGGATGGCTCTACCATTGTGTCATGATTTAAAGAATCGACGAGTGAAGATGGCTTACGAACCATAACACGATGGGGTCGACCCTATGGTAGATGTATCAGCAAATGGAGGCTAGTATGCATAATGCAGCGGAAAAATGGTGTCCCTAACCTATATGCCAGTGAGAAAACGATACCTGCCATGATGGGTCAGCAGTCATCGAATCGTCTCGAAACTGTCGAAAAAACGTCCAAAATGTCCTGAAAAATGAACCATTATCGACATTCAAAGCTCCCAAGTTAAAAGTCACATGAGGCCAAACAAAATAAAATTTTGAAAAAATATTGCATTTTCAAAACTTATAAAAGGGATTTTGGACTCACCATTTTTACCATTTGAGTTTGAGAGCAAAGAGTTGGAGCAAAAGGAGCAAACTTCCCGTACACCAAATTTAACCATTCAAATTCTTCAAAAACCTCCAAGTAACTCTTATACTTAGCTTGCAATTGATTGTGACTGGTTTTAAGATTTTTAATTGATGTTTCACCGTTGAATTTTTTGCCAAAAATTTCACCGTAATGTATATGTGGGTTGGTAATATGAAACCCGTGTACACAGGGGCCCTATACGCGACTGTGTGCACAGGCACCTGCGTATACGCCGCGAACATTTTCAACCAAAAAACAAACTGTTGAAAATCAATTTTGCTCAGAATTTCGGTCACGTGGCGAGAGAGATAGCATGCAGCGGTGGATAATGAAGTCATGAACAATCCTGATGCTTTGGAAGCCCTACGGGGATGCAGTTTGCTTAAATTCTTCAAACTGCTGAATATAAAAGCAAACACATGTATGCTTGAGATGCTCATTGATTATTGGGATGTCGAGGAGGAAGCCTTTATGATCGACCAGATGCCACTCAGGGTAGAAGTGGAGGATATATATTTCATCACGGGCCTTTCCCGAAGGGGAGAGGTAGTACATTCCTGGGGCAGGACATGGAGCAGTCTCATAATAGAGGACTACGTACAGATATATTGCCCGAGACATCCCAAGAAGGTTGGGAGCCAGATTTCCATCACACATGGCAAGTTTATCACTAAGGATAATCCTGTTCACCATAGCTCAAGTGAACGGATCGTCCTCTCTGCATCAGGCATCACAGCTAACCATGAGTGTGGCAGTTGACTGTCTCACTACTTTTTTCGACTGGTGTACTCCTCTTCTGGCCAACATGAAGAGCCAGCTCACTTCTATCAAGAGGGGACAGACCAAAAACTTTGGATATGGGACTATCCTGTGTACTTCCTTTTTCGAGAAGGTTCCTGCACTCTACCCGAGGGTAGCAGTTTCCATCAGCACCCCATGAGATCCACGCATGGGATGGTGGGCTGAACGAACGAAACGTCTGGGGGTGGGGAGGTCCCAAGGACTGCCTTTGAAGATGATTTCTTCACCTGGTGGGATCAGCAGATCATCGCCGTATATGACTACCCCTATGCTGGGCTAGATTTTTGAGGAGATCCTGATCTAGCATTACCACCAAACACAGCGTGGGGCAAGATTGGTAAGAATTTTTTGATTTTATAATTTTTTTGGATTTTTCAAATATAATGATGAATTTTGAAAAATATTTTTTTGATGGGATTCAAATGACTAATATGATGATCATGTTCCAGATATTGGGCTGGTACGACCAGATGGGTTCCCACGGCATGGATAGCATGGCCGAGGAGCCAAAGAGGTGGTTGTTGATATAGAACGAACTCTACACAATGTCGAGCGACACTTGGTGAGACTAAGCTGCCGAGTACCGATGGCTACCATAGAGGACATTCCTAAGGATATGCAGCATCATGTGGTTTGCATGCCACGTGACTGGGTTCACACTTTTCGGCATGTGGCCAATGCGATAGTTACCTACTTAGCCGCTCATCCTGAGCCGGGGCATTAGATATGCCAGACATGATTATGGGCATTTGAGTCCCAATTTTGTATATTTTTGGACAAACATATGTACACTCGAGATGCTTTATGATATATATATATATATATATACACATTTCAACTTTTTGATGCTTGACTTTATTGTGATGAATGATTGATGTGCCAGTCTAATGCTTGATTAGCGATAGAATCAGCTAACCAATTATGAGATCTTGGAATGTGAAAATAATTAATATAAGTAAGTGATCTTTGCAACAACTTCACCCTTAAATACTGGCGATATAAACATGGATCCCTTACCCGATAAATGTTATTTAATTGTGACACTATCAATTGAGAATCAAGATAAACTACCAACGAGTTGATCCCATAAGAGATTGCCTCAGATAATAAATTAATAACAGCAGTATACTCAGCCATATTGTTTGGAGCAGGACTGATGCATACGCCTCTTGATACCATCAATTGACGAGTTGGATAACAGAGTACCCAAGCTGCAGAAGCGAGATTCTGAGTGTGCCGACTAGCACCATCGGCGAACCCAAAATAGACCAAGTCATCCATCAACACCTGCCACAGCAGAACAAAAAGTGTTGATATTAAAAAACTCTCGACGATATATGTACAAATATACATAAATTACAAAGAAGCCATTGCCTAATTCCTACTTAAGCAAAGTACTTCTTTAGGTAGAGCTCGTTACGGGGCTCCGCCAGCTTGTTTCCCTTGAAATCGATTAACTCATATGACCCTTTTTCTAAAACTCGTTTAATAATGAGAGGACCGTACCACATAGACTTAAACTTTCCTGCCCCCAAGGTGTCTCTATCTTGGTCATAGACCAAGACAAGGTCACCTTCAGAAAAGACTCGAGGATGGACAGATTTATCATACTGCGTTTTAACCCTTTTCTTATGAGCCTCATTCATCGTGGCGGCATCTCGACACTGCTCATCGAGATGTTCCAAGTGAAGTAGGGGCTCTTCGAGACTCGAAGTCTCTAGAAGGAGCTCAACAGCTAACTTAAGAGATGGAATTTCACATTCAACTGGAAAGATAGATTCCATCCCGTAAACCAATTGAAAAGGTGTAAAACCAGTAGCTTTCTTTACGGAGGTTCGGTATGCCCAAAGAGCCGAATACAACATAACGTGCCAATTGGACCAATTTTTATTGATTGTCCATTGGAGGATCGTCTTAAGAGTTTTATTGAATGCCTCGACCTGTCCATTGGCCTGAGGATAATAAGGAGACGAATGCTCCTAGCGGAAACCCACTTTAAGAGCCAATTTAGACATCAGTTGATTCTGGAAATGATTGGCATGATCAGTGACAATCTCTCTTGAGATACAGAATGTTGAGATAACCTGATTAAAAAGGAACAACGCTACCATGTCACTTTCGTTTTTATAAGTGGGCATGGCCTCAGCCCACTTTGTAAAGTAGTCTACAACCACGATAATGTACCTGTGATTTGCCGCTGAAAGAGGATTACAAGTCGTAAAATCAATACCCCACTTAGTAAAGGGACCGACGATGACAACGGGAAAAAGAGGAGCTGGATGCGTGTGCATCTTCCGAGTAAAAATTCGACAAGGGTGGCAGCATTTGACCGCTTCCACACAGTCTTTAAAGAGTGAATGCCAAAAATAGCCAGCACGTAAGATGCGCTGGGTTGTAGCAAGCCCTGATAGATGACCACCACAAGCTCCACTGTGGCAGTCATTTCGCACTGACTCTGCTTCCTCTAAGGTTAAACAACATTGAAGGATTGAATCAACCCCTCGACGGTATAATGTGTCACCGATTATAACATAATTTTTAGCCAAGTGACGTAATTTTCGATGTTCATCCTTGGAGAAAGTAGAGGGAAACTCCGAAGTCTGGAGATATACAATGATATCTCCATACCAAGGGTTGAGCGAAGAGATGAGGAATAAATGTTCGTCAGGAAAACTTTCCTCATAAACAGTATCCTCTCCACAAGGCAGCTCAGAAATTAGCTCAGCGAAAACCATGGATTTCTTAGACTTGGCAGACAAGAACTCGAGATCAAATTCTTGCAAAATGACTATCCATCAATTATATTTGCCCCCAATCACTCGCCTAGTGAGGAAAAACTGAAATGGATTGACCACCGCTAAGACAAAAGTTTTGCATAGCAGGATATAATAACAGAGCCGCTAGAGAGAATGGACAGCAGCCAAGGCCAACTTCTCAACCAGAGAATAGCGAAGTTTAGGACCTATTAAGCCTCGACTCAAATAATAAATCACATGCTCGGTGAGAGCATCGTCTTCCTGAATGAGAACCATACCAATGGTCGATTTTGCTGTAGCGAGATATAAAAGGAAGTCTACCATAATCCAGCGGACTCAAAAGTGGGGCAGAGACTAATGCCTTTTTCAAAGCATCGAACAACTGCTGCGCAAAGTCATCCCACACAAATGGAACTCCTTTCCGTAGCAAACGCATAAACCCTTTAGTGATCTCGGCATAGTTTTCTATAAACCGTCTTAAGAAATTAGCCTTCCCTTGAAGACTTTGAAGTTGTCGAATTGAGGAGGGGGGAGGCAACTGAATTATTTCCCCAACCTTGAAGGGATCAACCCGAATCCCTTCATTTGACACAATGAACCCTAACAACCGCTCAGACGTAACTGCGAAAACACACTTGTTGGGATTCAACCGGATTTTATAAAAACGACATCACTCGAAAACCATTCGATGATGACTAGGGTGATCAGTTCTCTTTCGAGAACGAGCAGCGAGATCATCCAAGTATGCTTTGATGACATGTTTGATGTCATGGAAAGCATATGACATCGCCCGCTGAAAGGTGGCTCCAACATTTTTAAGACCAAAAGGCATCTTTCTATATGCAAAGGTACCCCAAGGACATATAAAGGCTATCTTATGTTGATCATCAGGATGGATAGAAATTTGATTATAACCAGAAAAACCATCCATGAAGGAAAAAATCTCATTACTCGAACACTCATCGATAACCTGATCAATGGATGGCATGGGGTAATTATCTTTCGTACAAGCCTTGTTTAGGTCCCTAAAATCGATGCATACTCGGATTGTTCCTTTCTTTTTATCCCCAGGGACTAGATTAGAAACCCAATTAGTAAGAGGAACAGGGTATATGAAACTTGCTTTTAGCAGCTTCTCAACTTTAGCTTTGATCGTTGCTGCTTTCCTAAGGTTAACTGTTGGGTCCCTATAATACTAGTGATTACCCCATTACTATTGTATTTATACCCGTTATTTATACTGTTGTGCCCCTATTACCCCCATATTGTTATTTCTGTGCCCCATAGAATCCCTCTATTGTTATTTTTGTGGCTTTATATTATTATTGTTAGGTCGGCTGGATTATATTGTGACTCCTTAGACTCTTATATATAGATAGGAGGTTTTGTCATTTGTATCATCCAAGAATTGTTCATTTATGTAATGTAAAGGAGGTTGCCCCCTTGAAGAGGCTGAATTCTAAGGCGTGGATCTCTCTTTTCTATCTTTTTGTGAGCTGGTTTCATAACATTTGGTATCAGAGCTTTGGATTCTAGGGTTTCGCTGCTCCAAACAGGTCATCGTGGCACTTTCGCTATAACTTTTTTTCTGTAACGTTTCAGAAGTCGCAAAAAAACCCATTTGAGAAGAAATTGCAATGAACCTTGGGTCCAAATTTCAGAGCTTTTCACACGACATTTGCGGATATATGATCTAAGGAAGTTGGTCTTGTTGCAGACTCCTGAATTACATTCAAAACAGGTGACCTGGGGAAAATTGTCATAACTTTCTCTCTAGGGCTCGGATTGAAATTTAATAAGAAGTTACAAAAAGAGGACAGATTTTAGTTTCTTGTATGCATATTTCAGATTCAAAGGTTGAAACAATGACTCGTGGCACATCGTACAAGTTTGCTCTACTGAACTAGTCTAAAAGCAAGTCACTGTGGGAGATTTCACATAACTCTTCCTTGGAGAATCCAATTTGGGTCAGACTTCTGGCAGTGGAAAGAAGACACAAAAGGCTACTACAGGTCGCAATTTCAGAACTGGATGATCCAAAATTACAGAGATACATCAGATTCAATATCAGGCTTCTATAAAGTGAAAAAAATGTGTGTAGTTTTTCTTTTTAATTTTTGTGTAAGCTTGGTTTAACGGAATTCAAAGGGCATAGTAAAGCATTATTATCGGTAACTGATGCCCCGAGGAAAGAAAATGCAAACACCTAGTAAGGAACCTGAAAGATCTAGCATGACTCATGAACAAGAGGAAGAAATGCTACATGATATATCAAAATTACAAGAACAAGTGCAACACATGTCACGCTCACAAAAGCTAATGGAAGCTAAGATAAGTGGCGTGGAATCTAAGGTAAATGGCATGGAATCTAAGATAAATAGCATGGAAGCTAAGATGGACGATTTGAAGATAGATTTGAAGACAGACATGGAATAATTGAAGAAGTTGCTACAAGAAAGGGTCACTAATGGTGAAAAGGTAGTAAAGGAAACTCATGATGAGAACAAAAGAAATGTTAATCATGATTCCATAGGCGCTAATGTTGGATCGAAGAATCACCATATTCCAAAAATCGATATGAGGAAGTTTGATGGCAAGGATGCTGCCACATGGATATTACAGATGGAGCAATTCTTCGATCTCAATAATGTGCAAAACGCACAAAAGGTACGCATGGCAACTGTATATTTGGAACCAAATCAGTTTGTATGGTATCAATGGCTTTGCTCTCGTAAACAATTTATCACTTGGGCAATTTTTACGGATGAATTGATAGCACATTATGAAGATACAAAAACCAACACTTTTTTTAGCCAATTGATAAGTCTCAAACAAAAGGGTTCAGTAATGGAGCACATTGAGGAGGTCCAAAAATTGAACATAAGGGTAAAAGATATTCCAGAGGAGCATAGGGTTGATGTGTTCATAGGGTCTTTAAAGGATAATATCCAACATGATGTTCGCCTTTGGGAACCCGATTCATTAGAGAAGGCATTCAGGTTAGCAAGAAAAATGGAAAGCAAAATTATGGCAACCAGGAAGCATACCACTCACAACTATAAAGACGGAAGTGTTGTTGCCCCTAGTCTTCCACAACCTATAAGGTTGACACCACAACAATTGGAAGAAAAAAGAGCAAAAGGGTTTTGTTACAGTTGTGATAGCAAATACACTAAAGGTCATAAGTGTGCTGAGAAGAAATTATTCTACATAGATTGTGAAGAGGAAGAAGAAAAGGAGAAAGAAAGGTCAAAAGAAGAAGATATACTCCAGGGACAAAGCCTAGATGAAGAACAAATAAATCCGACCATATCTTGTAATGCATTGGCGGGAATTAGCCCATGGGGGTTTGGATTGACGGTGAATGGGTGCGCTGTTAAGGCACTCTTTGCGATAGGTCACCGGTTCAAATCTCCCGTGGGTACGTAGGTTAGTCTTAATATAGAAAAAAAAAATGCATTGGTGGGAATCACCACTCCTCAAACCATCAAGATAGAAGGACAAATCAAGAAGAAAAAGGTAATAGTGTTGATTGATTCAGGAAGCACCCACAATTTTATTCATTTTAGGGTAGCAAAAGAATTGAATTGCTTCCTATATCCAGCACCAGAGTGTCAAGTGATGATTGCAAATGGAGGAACAATAAATTACTCTGGAAAGTGCCATAATATCAAGCTATCCATGGGAGAATATGTATTGACTAGCCCAATTGTTGGCATTATGATTCAAGTGTTGTCCTTGATGGCAACTCACTCAGAGGTTGGTACAGATGCTCAGAAGTTGGTACAGGTGATGGCAACTTAATCAGAAGACAGATTCTAGTACAGCTTGCCAAGGAAGTTCATACACGCAGGTTTGTTAAGCCCAAGTCGCGTGTACACGCAGGTTGACTTCATAAAAAGCGCGTGCATGTGGAAAAGTACCTTTGGTCCATGGCGGTTAGTCCTTGGAAGTTGTGCCTATGGTTTCGGACCATTGTGTCTCGACGGGCGTGTCGATCCCTAGTTTTGAAGTTGATGGTATTGTGTTTCTATGGTTTTGGCTCTTGGTATTGAACAAGGCCTAAGGCTATATAAGGAGAAGATCACTAGGCAAAGTTGTGTGGATGGTGTGTCTGACGCAGTGAGAAGATCTGGTAGTACTGGTTATCTGTTCGGGACGCTTGGCAAGAGTCGGATCTGACAGCGAAGGCAGAAGTAATCATTTCTAGATCTGCACGCGGGTTGCCTTTGGAGAAAGCGCGTATACACGCGGTTTTGGTACAGTGAAGTAGCGTATACATGATAAGGGTTGATATTTCAGGTTGTTGCTGATTCTGGTGGTTGTTGCAGAGTTCTAGATTCTGGTTTGGGTTCTGTGTTCTTGATGACAGGGTTTCAGTGATTCGGTATTGGGTTGTTTAATGAATTATGATGCAAGTATAAGTTGATGATTGTATTGCGGTAATGTTTGCTTTGTACTCTTGGATCCAGTCTGAAAATTGATGAAACGTGGTCCCTGAAGGTTGTAGGGTCAGCACCTACGTACTAGTAAATGGATCAGCTAGTACAAGAGCTGAGGGGGTTGTAGCTCCCTTCCAGAAGTAGTTGAAAACGAAAGAGAGGGTTGTAGCCCTCTGCAGATTGTAGCCTGCATACTGGTAAAGGACTGCACCAGTATATTGTAAAAGAAGTTTCTCATTAAAGAAGAAAGAGACGAATTGCAGCAGGTGGTTTTCACCCACATTGGGTTTCCACCTTATATCATGGTATTCATGTGTGTGGCTCTTGTGTGATGTTCTGTTCTGTTATACTGCACCTGTTTACTGTTAAATTGCTTAATAATGTTCTGATGCATTTACTGAAGATAAGATTAACTGAATCATAAGATATCTGCATATACGCTAGTTGCTTTAGACACAGTCACGTGTACACGCGGATTCACTTAACTGAAGTCGCGTATATGTTTCTGAGTATGAAATTGAAAAGGTTTTATTGATCTGATAATACTGATTCACCCCCCCTCTCAGTATTATTTCCAACACCAATGGTTTCCATTCCAATGGGAGGTGTTGATGTTGTACTAGGAGTCCAATCGCTACAATCCTTGGGTACGATAGCTTTTAATTTTCAAGAAATTTTCATCAAATATTCTATGGAAGGAAAAGAAGTTGAATTAAGGGGTATTGCAGGGAAACCAGGAAAGATAATCAGCTCTAATGGCATGACAAAGCTTCTAAAAAAGGAGCAAAGAGGTGTAATTGCACAATTATGTTCGCTAGATGTTTCCACATTGGAATCCTCTATTTCTCCAGATCTCCAAAAAGTCCTGGACAATCATTCCAAGGTATTTGAGACTCTAAAAGGTCTCCCACCTATGTGTGATCATGATCATGCTATTCATCTGATTCCAGGAAGTGTTCCTCCAAACATCAGGCCGTACAGATATCCCTATGTCCAAAAAAGTGAAATTGAACGTATGGTTGCAGAAATGCTAGAGGCTGGTATAATTCAACCGAGTCAAAGTTCTTTCTCAGCTCCAGTAGTATTGGTGCACAAGAAGGATGGATCATGGCGCATGTGTCCGGATTATAGGGAGCTCAACAAGCTCACTATTAAAGATAAGTTCCCCATTCCTATTATTGATGAATTACTAGATGAATGGCATGGATCAATTTACTTCACCAAGTTGGATCTTCGTTCGGGATATCATCAAATCAGAATGAAGATTGGAGACATTCCGAAAACGACATTTAGAACTCATGAGGGTCATTATGAATTTTTGGTCATTCCTTTTGGCCTTACCAATGCACCTTCAACATTTCAAGGTTTGATGAATTCAATTTTCAAACCATTCGTTAGAAAATTTGTGTTAGTATTTTTTGATGATATACTAATCTACAGCAAGTCTTGGAAGGATCATGTTGAACATGTTGATAGGGTGCTACAACTATTGGAGGAGAAACAATTATATGCAAAAAGATCCAAATGTTTCTTTGGAGTCTAGGAGGTGGAATATTTGGGTCATATTGTATCTCATGAAGGAGTTAAGGTAGACCCTAGCAAAATTAAAGCCATTAAGAAATGGAAAATCCCCACATCCATAAAGCATCTGCGAGGATTTCTTGGGTTGACAGGGTATTATCGCAAGTTTGTTAAGAATTATGGGAGAATAGCAGCACCTCTAACAACATTAGTGAAGAAAGATTCATTTCATGGACTCCGAAAGCAACAAAGGCCTTTGAACATCTTGAAGAGGCAATGTGCCAAGCACTGGTCTTAGCTACACCGGACTTCTCAAAAACCTTTATTGTGGAATGTGATGCTTCAGGAAATGGAATTGGTGCTTTTCTAATGCAAGATGAAAGACCCATTTCTTTTGAAAGTCGTCTAATCAAGGGAAAGTTTTTAAGCAAAGCTATTTATGAGAAGGAAATGTTGGCAATACTCCATGCACTTAAGAAATGGCGACCCTACCTAATGGGAAGACACTTCAAGGTAAAAACGGATCATGATAGCCTTAAATACTTTTTAGAAGAAAGATTATCCTCTGAAGAGCAACAAAAGTGGGTCACAAAGATGTTGGGTTATGACTTTGAAATCATCTACAAAAAAGGGAAGCAAAATGTGGTGGCAGATGCACTCTCAAGAAAGGATGAGGATGTGGAAGCATTGTTGTGTGCCATTTCTATTATCCAACCAGATTGGATAAACGAAGCAAGGGAGGAATGGAAGAATGACGAAGAAGTGTGGGCATTTATTCGAAAGCTACAACAAGATTCCAGTACTTCTGATACATTTAGCTGGAAAAATGATTCGTTATGGTACAAAGATCGCTTATACCTCTGTAAGAATTCCCAGCTAAAATAAAAGATTCTTATGGAATTGCACACTTCTCCCTTAGGAGGGCACTCAGGATTTTTGAAAACTTACCACAAGGTTAAGAAGGAATTTTCTTGGGATGGCCTTAAATCAGATATTCAAAAGTTTGTGGTGGAATGTTT
This sequence comes from Pinus tabuliformis, assembly GCA_031772625.1. NCBI lineage: Eukaryota > Viridiplantae > Streptophyta > Pinopsida > Pinales > Pinaceae > Pinus > Pinus tabuliformis. The sequence continues at coordinate 975,917,454 of CM062809.1, forward strand.
GGTTTGCCAGCAAAATAAAGTTGAAACAATTAAGACACTGGGTCTATTACGACCTTTATCCATTCCAAGCCAACGTTGGGAGGAGGTTTCAATGGATTTTATCACAGGTTTATCCAAGTCTGAGGGAAAGAGTGTCATCATAGTGGTAGTTGACAAACTTACCATGTATGCACAGTTTTGTGCATTATCGCATCCATTTAAAGCCAGTACAGTTTCTACTGCATTTATGGAAACAGTTCAAAAGCTACATGGAAACCCAAAGATTATTGTAAGTGACAGAGATCCCATTTTCACTGGAAATTTTTGGACATAATTATTTTCTTCTTGGTACTCAGTTAACTCATAGCTCATCTTATCATCCTCAATCTAATGGGCAAACTGAGATAGTAAACAAATGTTTGGAAGGATATCTTCGTTGCTTTGTATCTGATAAACAGACACAATGGGTCAAATGGTTGCCTCTGGCTGAATGGTGGTATAACACTTCCTTCCATACAGCAACAGAAATGACCCCATTTATGGAACTTTATGGGTATCAACCACCATCCATCACATCATATTTAAGAGAAAATTCTAAGGTTCAGGTAGTGGAACATCACATCAAACATCAACAACAAGTCCTCCAACTCTTAAAGGATAACCTCGTGCTGGCACAAACTAGAATGAAACAATAGGCAGATCAACATCGCAGTGAAAGAAGTTTTGATGTAGATGATTGGGTATTCCTATGGCTACAACCATATAAGCAAATGTCCCTAAAGCAAGCTAAGAAGGATAATAAATTATCACCAAAGTATTATGGTTCGTACAAGGTGTTGCAAAAGATTGGTACTATGGCATACAAATTGGAGCTTCCTGCAGCTTCTCGATTGCACCCAGTTTTCTATGTTTCATGTTTAAAGAAGGTTATAGGTGACAAGCTCCCAATTCAAACGATATTGCTAGAACTTGACGAGGAAGGAAAAATTATATTCAAACCGGAAGCAGTCACAGAAACAAGAACTCGACAGCTATGAAATCGATCAATTTCAGAGTGTCTCATCAAGTGGAAGAACTTATCCGCTGAAGATTCCACATGGGAGGATGAGAATTTTATGCAAAAGTATCCAGAACTACTCAAGCGTTGAGGACAACACTTTTTTGAAGGAGAGGGGCATGTTGGGTCCCTATAATACTAGTGATTACCCCATTACTATTGTAGTTATACCCCTTATTTATATTGTTGTGCCCCTATTACCCCCATATTGTTATTTCTGTGCCCCATAGAATCCCTCTATTTTTATTTTTGTGGCTTTATATTATTATTGTTAGGTCGACTGGATTATATTGTGACTCCTTAGACTCCTATATATAGAAAGGAGGTTTTGTCATTTGTATCATCCAAGAATTGTTCATTTATGTAATGTAAAGGAGGTTGCCCCCTTGAAGAGGCTGAATTGTAAGGTGTGGATCTCTCTTTTCTATATTTTTGTGAGCTGGTTTCATAACATTAACTGACTGAGGCCCTTGATGAACCGGTTTGGCATTTTCATACATCTTGATCTCATGTTGAACTATAGAAGGATCAATGCCAGGCATTTCTTCATAAGTCCAAGCAAATACATCTCGAAATTCCTTGAACAGGTCGGTGTAAATTTGAATTTATTCAGGGGAACATTCAACTCCGATGAAGAGATTCTTGATCACGTTAGGGTCCCTAGAGATGTTTATAGGTATCATTTTTGAAATCACCGACATATTACCTTCAGCACGAACGTGTGCTGGAGCCAAAGAATTTGACACCGTACAAACATCACTGGTAAAGAGCTCGGAGAATCTAGATTCTACTTCCTGCAATGGAGGAAGAAAGTATGAACGATGGTGTAAATCTTCCCAAGATCGATCTATACCCATCATTGCTTTGAGGATTTCTTCTTCAGAAGGTAAAACTGAATCTAAGCAGTCCAAGGCAGAGGTAGAATCAAGGCTCCAGGCCGAGGCCACATCACCATCTAACTCCTCTTCGAAAAAAGGAGTAGAGTGGTTGTCTGCAGAGTTAACGATAGACTGATATCTAAGCTCAGCTGCAGATATTGGAATGCCATTCGATTTACTTGCCCTTCAACTAATGTGGTCGTAGGTGAAGGCAGGGTCCAAGGGTCTGAAAAATAACGAGTTCGGAAGAACTCTTCACGAGGAGACTCCTTAGATGATGAAACGACATTGATTCTAGCGAAAGGAGAGGGAAGATCAAATGTACCCATCAATGAGGAATACATCCCCACTCCTAAATTCTCAGTAGGCGGACGAGGGTTATCCACTAAGGGAACAGTAGAGTCAGAGCTTGCTTGAGGATCGACTGGACAATAATCCAATTGATCAACCTTAATGATTTTCCCTTCATTAGGAAAGCAAATGACACGAAACAGAGTCGAAAAAATGACACCCATTTCGTATACCCAGTTCCTTCCTAAGAAGAGATTGTACTATAGGTTAGCATCTACGACTTCTACTTAAATATTGATGAACTTACCTCCAACACAGATAGGAAAGGCTAGGATAATCCCATGTGGCTTATGAGAGTGACCATCAAATGCAGTCAAGACAGTAGGTGAGGAACAGCCGAAGGCGATCCAATAGCCTTCTAACATGACATCGACATGATGCACGGGGAAGCTCCTTCATCGATAACGGTACAAAAAATATTTATTTTCCGGTATGTAGACTTTATTTGGAAAGCCATATGATGAGGGAGTCACTTTTTGACATTTAACATGTCAAAAGTGAGCACTAAATAGTTAGTTGGATCGACTGCCCCAATCATGGAAAGTAAAGTACTTCACTGAGCCAGACATGACTAGAGAACCTCTAAAGCGGACATGGCACATGGACCCTGAGCCAGATCCTCAAAAATGGAGTAATTCTGGGTGGCCCTAGCATTAGGATTAATAGTCGCGCGTTTGGCAGGACCTTTCGGTATCCGTGGTATAGTCTCGATAGGTGGTCGCTCAATATGAAGGTCGGTATCTCCGGGAATAGTCTTGTCCTTAGAAGTTTCGGTTTCACCATAATCACATGACCGAGTAGCCACATGGATGTTAGAACCCATCATGAAAACATTTGATTTTTTTCCCCTTCCTGGTTGACCCCTATGGAGGTACCAGGATTTGAACTAGCACCAGCAAGAAGTTGCTGCCCTTGGGGAAAAGGGTTGGTTAACACAACTTGAGAAATAGAAGTCCCTTGCTACCCTAACAAGAGCTGAGCATCTTCAATCATGGGGAAGAGGTGAGTTAAATGGTCTATACTGCACAACTTGCATGGAAACATGACTTTCTTTCTTGACTCATTTCTACCACCACCAGCATTATTGCCGAATTTATTTGCATCAGCCTTCCCATCCTGATTCTTTTTCTTACCTCTTCCTTTCTTTTTCCCATTGGAATTTTGATTTCCTTTGGGGTTATCAGATTGGACGGCATTAATCGAAGAGGTTTGGGAAGCTGGAGGGTTAGACGATGTGACTTGCTTGTTAGAAGTAGTTTGTAAAGACAACTGCTACAATTGGTTCAACAAGTTCACCGCATATATGTCTACCAACCAAACGATACCATCCGTGTGGGGACCTGGCTTTGACATAGCTATGTCAACCTTAGACCCAAGAGCATCTGGCAAGTATTTTTGTAGGATCCCAGACTAAGAGTAGATCAATTATAATTGCTGGGCCCTAAAAATTGCTTGCTCCTCAGAATAGACTCCAGACATGGAGACATCCTTAGAGATCTTGGGTTGTAAGGATTTCAAAAACCATTCGAGATGGTACTTCGAAGGGATTTCAGCTTTAATGAGCCTCTTTCTCCGTCTCCATTCCTGAATATGGTCAGAAACGTGAGTTGCCTTATCCTGACAAAAAGTGGCCAGAAGTTCAGTTCCGACATCATAACGGACAGACAACTCGAAATGATTTAAGAAAATATTGGCTAAGTCAGCGAAAGATGTAAAGTTGCCCCCTGGCAACTCTATATACCATTTGGCCGCATTACCATTCAAGGTGCGTTGAAAAAGTCTCAACCTAACCGAGTCATCGATAAGGGAGTTCGGTGAGAACCACAAATGGAATGTGGTTACCTGGTTGCCTGGGTCTTCACCGCTCTTCCCTTCGAATTTTGGAATGTCCAAAGGGAGTTTGGTTACAACTGGAGGCTAGGCTGGATTGTACTTGATTGGATCGTTTTTTAACTTAGTGAGATCTGACAAGTTCAAAGTTGCCAGAAACGGAAGCCTGGGAGGACCTTGGGGATTCCACCCAGACTGGGCGGAGCTCCTAAAGTTCTGAAAAGATTGGCCTGGATTTTGGAAGGCACCATGCTGCCTGAAGTAACCAATAGAACCATCTAAACCAAAATGCAAGCCTTCTGATCCAGTAAAATACAGAGTTTGACCAACTGTGGCCACAAAGCCTCCATAACCAAAAAAGTTTCCTCCTAAAGGATTATAAGGAGTTGATAACCCCTGATACGAATTCCAAACCGAAGCTAAGGGAGGAATACTTTGAAACAAACTAACTATGGAGTACGGCCTATTCCCTTGTTGGCCAAAAAATGGATTCCCAGTTCCCACACCACTAACCCCAGGGTTAGTCCAACCTTGGAAAGGGTTGCTGCTTTGTCCTATAGAATAAAAAGGCATGGATCCTATCGTCGGGTTGGGATGTGGTATATGACCATTTCTGAAAGGAAAACCCTGGAATGAAGCTGATCTGCCCATCATGGACATGGTGGCACTAAATGGAACTGATGGAATACCCTGTGAATGGGTGCCAAATGGGAAGAATCCAAAACCAAAACAATTGGTTTGGGAATTGCCACTCGTGGATGGAATGGAGGTATACCAAACTAAATATGTGCTAGCAAAATATTCAAACAAAGAAGCAGAGGAGATGGAAATCGTTCCTCCCCCTCGCAATGATGTTGGAGTCTGCATAGTTGTAGCACTTGTATTAGAATCCATGCTTCTAGTAGTGGTCATTGATGGTAAGCGCGTAGCGTAACCTAGACTTGACGGTCTATGCATTGGAGTCCCAACGTATTGTAATACGTTTGGATGACGAGATGGTAGGGGAGAATTCGGAGCCGCTAACGACTCTGAGAGTTCTTCTACCTCTATGTTATTCTCCGCTTGAAAGAGAACTCGAGAAAGAACTGGAGTGTTCCTCTCTTGTCCTGCGGAAGTGCCAGGCCTTACTTGAACACTAATTCCCCCGAGAGGAGGATCAATCCCCGATGCATCAACTGCCGTGGGATGAAACCCACCAGCAGTATTACTTCTGCGCCTTCTAGAAGAAGGCTCTAAACTTGGTGGTGAAAGACCACGAAGTCCTGGAGACTGTCTAGGAGATCGTTCAGCCACTTCGAATTTCTTGTTAAGATCTGACTAAAGACTCAAAAAATTGAATGCTAGGCTAAATAAGAGCATAGAGCACACACTATAAAGTCCCTAAAGATATCAGCCAGTCAAACAACTTCCAAGTATTTCTGCTCTGGGTGATTAGGACTGGACACCAAAATACAAGAAAGTGAATTAAGGGGCCTTCCGAAGATAATCTGGGATGATGAGGGCCCAGTCCTATCAGCGAAGGTATTTAGGAAGTTACGTTGACCTCCTAATAATAGCCTGCACCGGTGCAAGCCCCCAAGCTTCACAAGGGTGCCCTCCAGTAGTACTATCGAGAGTGATGCAACGTCGACCTCAGGTGCCACAGGATTCCCCTCTGCAGCCACCTATGTAGATCCCTAGGAGTAGCAACTATGGATACCAACTCATCGCAGAAGCCAAGCAGAACAGTCGTGAGGTAAGTTCAGACAAGTAGGAGAGGGGGTATCTCTCTTCCTTGTCTTCACAGACCCTCATGCTTAACTCCCAAATCCAGAGCTTTCCTGGTCTTCCTAATGCTATTGGATTTTCACTCACTATTCAGACACCTACGTTTGACGTTTAAATGGCCTTGGAGAGTTAACTCTCCACTCGCCTAATCCAAGGCCCTAAAATCCTAAAACTTGTTGGTGTATCTAACTTAAAAAAAATTTTATATAGTGAATTTTAATTAGCACTTGATTTTAAAATAGGTTGTTCTTTAAGTCATGGGATGACGGAAAAGAAACTAGTGGTGTTTTTGACGCAAAAGAAATTAATAAAAACTAACTACATGCACATGCACTTGTTTTCGTTTTTTGATGAAAAGCAATTTCTACAGGGTTCAGAAGAACTTCTAATAAAACAAATTTTTCTTTTGTTTTTGTTAATTCACGCTTCACACTCACAAAAGTTAACAAAGCTATGTATGCCTAAAAAGGTATGCAAATCTATCCGAATGCAACAAATATATGCTGATGCAAGATTCAAAACTACTCTAAAAACAAGAAATGGAAGTTGCTTGCTTATCAATTTTTAAATTTCCACTTAAAATGCTTAGATGGAATATGATATGCTACCATTCATTTCGTCTAAACACTAAAGAAAAGTTTCAGGACAAACATAAAGCACTTTCATTCACTAAAAGTAAACCAAATGAAAACAAAGTTCAAGAAAGCAAAACTAAGTTTTTCAAAAAGTTTTCTTAAAAAACAACAACAAAAAAAAGTCTTTTCAAAAATGCTCTCAACAAGACTGAAACTTTGTGATTGAAGAATAGGCAACAAACACTTTTGCAAGTTGACACCACACAATGGATGAAAACTCAACAAAAAGAGATGTGTTTAAGGATGCTCTTAACAATCAAAAGCAGCAATGAAAGCTTTGGAACAAAAACCAAAAAGATCAAAAAGACAAATTTCTAGAAAGTATCAATCAACAACTTTCATGAAACAAAGAAGTGGATGGTCACAAAAAGCGGTTTTGTCAAGCAAACAAAAAGTCGCCAAAAGCAAGATTTAACAAAAAGATTGAGATCAATCTTCCTACCCTGATGAATCAGAGCAGCCAAGATTCCTAGCAAGAAATCCTGCGTGCTTTAGAAAAAAACGATGACGCTTGCAACAACAAAAGCAAGACCAATACTCCTTACAATCAGAGAGAATTTGGAACAAGATGCTCACTGTAAAACTAGCAACTAATATTGGAAAGTGACTATTTCAGACTGAATCAAACCACCAAACAGACCTTCAAAGACAAAAAGATTTAAAAATCTTTAAAATTGCAAGATATACGTGACTATACTTATGTACAGATTGCGTGTATACGCGACTGTGCCTAAGGAAACCTACGTATACGCAGGTTCACTTAAGGAAACATGCGTATATACGCCTCCGTAACTAAGAGACATAGCATATATAAAATATTTCAAGAAAAATAAAAAAGAAACTGAAGAAACTGGCAAAACTTAGAATTCAAGAATAGACCACACAACAACAGCAAGCAAACAAGCAGCTGAGTCCTGATTGGCTTGAAAACACCCAAACTAGGAACAACAAGAGTGTTGTCCCCGGTGGAGTCGCCAATCCCGTTGAAGGAAATGATCCCCTAGGGCTTTTGGGTTGAAACCCTAGCAGACTGAAAGTTGTCTATACAAAGAAACACACATTCACACAACCATTATGCTATTATAAGCAAATTCTATGATAATGCGGCATACCTTAGGTCCTACGTTTGAGAAGGTCCTTCAGGGTCCAAACCCTTCTTCAAGTTCCTTTTGCTCCTTTATCCTGCAAAACAACCAATTCCAAAGAACACAGCAGTATATGGACAAAACCTTACAAAGAAACCATCTTCATGTTATAAAGAAAAGGTAGTTAGTTAAGAACTTTAAACAACCATTCACATATGAATTCCAACATGAATATCATAAACATAAAGAAGATTTATATCAAGAACCAAGACATGTGTTTCTCTTATTATAGAAAAATAAAGTACAGAAAAGGAATAATTTCACCTGAGTCACCTTTCGCAGGCTCCGAGCAAAGCTTCCTTCCGGATTCGTCCAGCCTCAAGCCTTTAACAAACTCCTTTCATGACTTACTCCACGATGTCACAAGTAGTGGATGAACATCAACACATAAGGAAACAAGAGTTTCTTGTACAAATGGAGGAAGTGCAGAAGGCACAAGGGTCTTCAAACCGGGTCAGGGTAAAAATCTCAGCATAATAACCTTTCTCTCTCTTCTCTCCTCCCTTAGGCCTTCCCATTGAGGTCTTTTTATACCACTCCCAAAGTAATTTTTTAGTTGGAAGGTGGTTGGGAATAGTTTGGCCACGAGCACTAACAGGTGATCAGTAGGTAAAAGTCGTGATCTCTGCCTGAAATTAAGGAGTTTTATATTTTTTTATGTGTTTTAATACATATATGCGGGTTGGGTATATGCCTACCCACGTATACACGCGTTTAACTCAAGGGAATGTCGCGTATAAGGGATAAAACACTGTTTTTTAAAATTTAGGACCAGGTCTTGAAGGAGGGGTTGCCCTAGGCCATGAGTGCAGCATCACAAACCATAAGAGTGAGATTTGGAGCTATAACACTCGGCCCTCTGTCTCCTCTACTTGGCTTTACTGCTCTCTATGCTGAGTCCTCCTCTCAGGGTTCACTGTTCACTATCTCTCTTGGTCGATTGGACTCTTCCCTATTCCTCTTCTCTCTCTTTCCATTCGACTGTCTCTATTCATGGCTTTAGCCATTCGATCTCCATTCCTGTTCAGTTCCTCTCCCCCCATGTCGATTCGCCTACCACCTGCATGCTTGGAGTTTCCTGTTCGGCATCAGCATGAATGCTCGGGAAGTATCCACGTGTCTCCGTCGGAATAGCGCCAGCTTGTTTGTTGATTCCTTTCTTCGGTTATGTCGTGTATATGTTCATTCTCCACCCTGGCGGTCAATGGATTCCAAATCCCCTTAAATCACAACTTAATTCCCTATCGATTCCACTTCTGTCTATCGGGTGTAATCTCAGCTGTCCGATCTAGGCTCCTCAAGATCTGACGTCATTCGCACGTTGAGCGCAGTTGACTTGCTCGACCGATAATGCGTGATCACAGCAGTTTTTTTCTCACCTCCACTGCCACGTGTCGATCACTGAATGGGATCGCTCTACTCTCCTCCAAAACCTCTTACCATTCAAGGGCACCCCGATCAAAACCGTCAGTTTCCAGGTCGTGGGTCCCACTGTCGTACATTGGCACTTTTCGTTTCTCCGCCCGCAGTCTTCTAGCTCCCAACGTGACCAATGGCTTAAGGCCCCTCCATTTCGGCCCTGTTTGCCCAGCGATGCATGAATCGTGCATTGAAAATCAACTCCTTTTCCTGTTCCAGGGCTCCTAGGGGCTACATCGACCTCCTGCGCAGTCTCCATGGGCCTCGGTCAATGCGCTTTGACTGAGGTCCTCGTCGTTCTGCGCCAGATGCCATGGCCACTGGTTCAGGGTGTTTTTGATTACTGTTTTGGATTCTTCAAGGATTTGTTTGGTCTCGATAAAGTCAGGGTTCTTTGACAGTCATTTATGGATCCGATTTGGATCACGACCTCCCTACTGAAAAGCTTTTGGACCACCAAAAGTTGGTTTTCTTTAAGCATCGACTAAGTGAGGAAACTATTGTCTCACTTGTCCAATCTCAATCCACTTCACACTACTCGGCTTCAAACCTTTAAGCACAATCTTGAGGCATTCCACCTGTCCACTGCACGTCGTCCTTACCTTCCTGTCCAGCACTATATCTTCCTGCAACTAATTAAGATATTCAGGTAGCAGGTCATCAACATAAGGCAATTAACTCTGCTCTTCAGGGTCCTCAATCATTGAAGGTTCAAACAACCTCAAGAAATCTACATTCATGACTGAGTAGATGTGCATGTAAGCTGGCAGATTAAGGCGAAAATCATTTTCACCAATCTTCTCAAGTATCCTGAAGGGTCCATACTTGATAGGTTTTAGCTTTTTACCTTCACCTTGCATCCTGTCCTTGCTAATATACAGCCAGAATTGGTCTCCAACTTGAAAACTATGCTCCATCCAATGCTTATCATGCCTAGCCTTGTACTTCACCTGGCTCTTTCCAGCTGTTCCTGTATTGCCTAGTGTATCTCCTAGATCTGTTCAATGAACCTAGTTGCCCTATCCACGTCACTGTGTCTATTAACCATGGTATCTTTACCAAAGACAAAATCCAAGGGAGACCTTGGTATGAAACCAAAGCAGGTCTCAAAAGGAGATCTCTGGGTAGAAGAGTGTTTGGCTCTATTATAAGCATGCTGCACATAACAGAAGTGTTCATCCCAAAGCTTAGGGTGTTTACTGCAATATCCTCTCAGTAACTGGATCACTGTCCTGTTAACTACTTCTGTCTGGCCATCTATTTGTGGATGAAAAACTGTGCTTTTCTTTAATTTGGTGTCCATTAGTTCCCACAGACTAGACTAAAACATTCCCACAAATCGAGTGTCTCGATCAGATATAATAAAAGTGGCTAATCCAAAATGAACCCCTACATGTTCAAAGAATAATTTTGTAGTTTGTTCAACTGTAATCTGTTTACTACAGGGTATCAAAATACACATTTTGTTGGGCCTATCCACAACAACATATAGATAATCATGACATTTCCTAGATTTAGGCAGTCCTCCCACGAAATCCATGGAAATGCTTTCCCAAGGGTGAGAATGAACTGGAAAGGGAGTGTATAAGCCTAGTTTTCTGTTGCTAGGCTTGCTTTTAGTACACATAGCACATCCCTTTACGTATCTAGAAACTGTCTCACTCATTCTCGGCCAATAACAGAACCTTTGCAGTTGTGCAACTGTTTTTCTTACCCCAAAGTGACCTGATATCAGAGAAGTGTGTGCTTCCCTAATTATCTTTGCTCTCTCAGTTTGTAGAATGCAGAGTTTCCCACAATGATATAAGAGTTGTTCCTTCACATGATAGTCCAATTCTTCTACTCTTTTGCCTTAACTCAAAGTTGCATATACATCTTTAAAGTCCATATCATGAGCATACTATTCTATGTAGCTTTCATGCAGCACATAATTATGCTTAACTATGGTAGATGCATTTATAATGGGTCTAGATAACATGTCTGCAACCTTGTTATGTACGCCCTTTTTATATCTGATGACTACATGAAACTGTTGTAGAAAACCCATCCATCTGTAATGTCTTGACTGTTGCAACTTAGTTTGGGAGCGTAGATATTGAAGTGGCTAATGATCAATATGTATTACTGTTTCTTTGCCCATTAAGTAATGTTTCCACTTTTTCACACTCTGAACTAATGCATACAATTCCTTATCATATGTAGGATAGTTGACTACTGCAGGATTAAAATTCTCAAAATGATAACATATGGGTTTACCGTGCTGTGTCAACACTGCTCTCATGGCGTAGTCACTAGCATCAGTTTGGATCTCAAATGGTCTTTGTAGATCTAGCAGTGCTAGTACAGGTGCTGTACTAATCTTTTCTTTCAAGGTGTCTAAGGCTTTTTGCTATTTTCCTCCCCACTGAAACACCTTGTTCAATCCTGTCAAAGCATGTAAGGGAGCTACAATTGAGGAAAAATTTGAAATGAACTTCCTTCAATACTGTGCTGCTCCTAGGAAGCTTCTCACTTCTATAGTAGACTTAGGTTTAGGCCAGTTTACAATGACTGCCACTTTAGAGGGATCTATTTTCAATTCAGCTCCCCCTACTATATGACCCAAAAAATTTAGAGAGGTTTTGCCAAATTCACATTTGGAGAGTTTAACATAAAGTTTTTCTCTTTTAAAAACATCTAATTCTGCTTAACATGCTTTAAATGTTCTTCCCATGTTTTACTAAAAATCAGAATGTCATCTTGATACACAATAACAAAATCATCAAGAAAAGGTCTGGGTATATCATTTATTAATCTCATGAAAGTAGCAGGGGCATTGGTCAAGCCAAAAGGCATAACCAGCGATTCATACAATCCGTGCTTTGTTTTGAAAGCAGTCTTCCATGCATCTTGCTCTGCAACTCTGACCTAATGGTATCCACTATCCAAATCCAGCTTGGTGAGATAAACAACTTCCTTCAGTTGATCTAAAATATCATCGATGCAAGGAAGGAGATAAAGATTTTTGATTGTTATTTTATTCAGTGCTCGATAATCAATGCACGTTCTCCACGAGCCATCTTTCTTTCTAACCAAAATGATTGGTGACCCACATGGTGATGTGCTAGGCCTGATGAACCCTTTCTCGAGCAACTCCTGCACCTACTTCTTGATTTCAACATATTCTAAAGCTGATAACCTATACATCCCAATGTTAGGCAAAGGAACATCTTGCTACAAAATAATATCATGTACTATTCCATTTTTGGGTGGCAGACCTTGAGGTTCTTGAAACAAGATATCATACTCTGAAACAATATTTTCTATATCAGCTTTCTAATCAGAATTACAGCCCTCAAATACATTGGTTTTATCAGAATTATTTTCCCTTACACCCATTAGTAAGAATTGTTTGCAAGAATTTATCATTCTTTTCATCTGTCCTGAGTTTATGAGAGTATAATTATTCTTGAGCTTATGAGCTCTTACAAAGTTCGGCATCCCCTTAGAGTTCATTACTCAGTCCTCCTCTTAGGGTTCATTGTTCATTGTCTCTCTTGGTCGCTTGGACTCTTCCCAATTCCTCTTCTCTCTCTGTCCATTCGACTGTCATTGTTCATGGCTTTAGCCATTCAATCTCCATGCCTGTTCGGTTCCTCTCCTACCTATATCGATTCTCCTACCGCCTACATGCTTGGAGTTCCCTATTCGGTGTCAACATGAACGCTTGGGAAGTAGCCATGTGTCTCCATCGAAACAAAGCCAACTTGTTCGTCGATTCATTTCTTCAGTTATGTTGTGGATACGTTCATTCTCCACCGTGGCGGTCAATGGATTCCAAACCCCCTTAAATTGCAGCTTAATTCCCTGTCGATTCTGCTTCTGTCTATCGGGCGCAATCTCATTCGTCCGATCTAGACTCCTCAAGATCCAACATCATTCGCACGTCGAGCGCGGTTGACTTACTCGACCGATAACACGTGATCACGACAGTTTTTCTCTCACCTCCACTACCACGCGTTGATCGTCGAATGCGATTGCTCCTCTCTCCTCCAAAACCTCTTACCGTTCAACGACGCCCTGATCAAAACCACCGGTTTCCAGGTCGTGGGTCCCACTGTTGTATGTTGGCACCTTTTGTTTCTCCGCCTCTTATCCTCTGGCTCCCAACATGACCAAGGGCTTAAGGCCCCTCCATTTCAGCCCTGTTTTCCCAATGATGTGCAAATCACGCATCGAAAATCAGCTCCTTATCCCGTTCTGGGGCTCCCAGGGGATACATCGACCTCCTGCACAGTCTCCATGGGCCTCGGTTAGCGCGCTTTGACCAAGGTCCTCGTCATTCCACGCCGGCTGCCATGGCCACTGGTTCAGGTTGTTTCCGATTGCTGTTTGGCATTCTTCAAGGATTTGTTTCATCCTGATATAGTCAGGGTTCTTTGAAAGTCGTTTATGGATCCGATTTGGATCAAACTTACTTGTGTCATTTCAGATCTATGTCACCACAATATGAATTTAAGTACATAATTCATCTAATAATTAAAAAAACCTGATCAATAATTTTTCACGCAAGATTTCCACTACAAACTAGTTAAACCAACATAGTCCTAAGATCTAAACTAATTATAAGACTCGCTTCTAGAGGTGGTGGGCCCTTGCCATTCCTAGAGCAAGTTAGAATAACTCAATGAGAATAAAATTTAAAGAACAAGCATCGTACTCATAGCAAAAGTTAATGTTGGAGTTGAATTAGATTAAAGTTCAAATTTCAATACAAATGTTGTTGGGTTGTGTTATATTCTTTCCACGACTAATCGACGTAGTTATCCAAGGGGGTGAAGACCCCCATTCATTACGCCAATTGTGCAGTGGGGGGAATCACGGGGGGGCGGCAGGCCCACTTTTCTAGGGGGTTTGAGGGGGGCAGGTAGCCCCCTTCTATGGGGTCTAGGGTAGCGTCTCGGGAAATTTTTTTTGGGCCCTATATTAGGTTGGGCAGACCTACCTGTGGTTTTCGGTCCATGGTATTGGATGCTTCGGCATGTATAAATATGTATTGTAACATTGAAAGGAATATAATGAAAAATCAAGCTGGTAGTCTCGGTTTTGGGATCCAGAGGAAAATCTCTATGTATATGTGTTTTATGTGTTATGCTCTTGCATTGTTTATTTTCTGTGTTTCAGAATTTGTATGCAGGTAATTTATGTATAGGGTTAAAACCTACATTTGGTATTATAGCTATTTTTTCTTCAAGGGGATGCCTTTTATGCTGAGGGTTTTTTCTCGGGCATTCAGTAGACCCTGTTTAGTGGGCGATCTGCGAGATTGATTTTGGTGGTAAAAGAAGATGGCGAGCAGCAGAAAGACAAAGATCGAGAAATTTAATGGTCAGAGTTTTGAGTTGTGGAAACTCAAGATGGAGGATCTATTGGTGGATAAAGATCAGTGGATCGTGGTATATTTGGGTACTAAACCAACGGGAGTGACCGATGAAGAATGGAAGAAGTTGGATTGGAAAGCAAAAAGCACAATATGAATGTATCAGGGGAAGCTCTGGCGAATTCTTTGTGGGACAAGTTAGGGACTTTGTACTAATCTAAGTCTTTGGTGAATACACTGTTCCCGCAGAAAAATTTGTATAATCTAAGGATGAAAGATGGAGACTCAGTGACAGAGCATCTGAATGCGTTTAATACTGGGTAAATCAATTATCGTCTGTTGATATCAAAATTTTAGATGAAGATAAGTGCATCAGTTTTTCGTGTTCTCTACAAGATTTGTGGGATAGTCTAGTTATTGCAATAGGTAGCATTGCAACTACCTTGCAGTTTGATGAAAGAGTCTCATCCTTGCTGACGGAGGAGATGATATGGGAAAATATGGAGAGCTAGAATGGTGATGCATTGTCTGTACGAGGATGGTCCCAGCATAGAAACAAAAATAAGTCATCGAGTGGGAGATCTAAATCTAGAGGGAGATCTAAATCTCCAGGAAAACTAGTAAAGGTGGTGTGATGGAAATGTGGAAATGAAGGGCACTACAAAAGGGACTATAAATCTAAAGCTCCTGACAAAGGAAAGGGATCCGGTGATGCTCCTTCTGTAGAAGTGAAAACCACCTCAGATGAAGGTGGGGATGTGTCCTTGGCTTCTTCAAGTACACATGTAGATCATGAGGCATGGTTGATTAACTTAGGTGCATCCTTTCACTTCACTCCCCATAGAGAGTGGTTTTGCGAGTATGAGAAATATGATGGTGGTGATGTCTTCTTAGGGGATGATAGGGAGGCTCGAATCGTTGGTCGCGGAAAAGTAAAGTTGAAGTTGCAAGGTGGAAAGGTTAAAACACTTCTAGGTGTTCAAAATATTCTTGCATTAGCCAGAAATCTCATTTCTGTAAGAAAACTAGATTATGCAGATGTAAAAATAGTGTTCGAAAAGGATACCTGCAAGATGGTTTGGGGAGAACTAGTATTGATGCGGGGAGTTCTGATTGGAACTCTGTACAAGATGCAAGGTAGCACTATTGTTGATGGGTGCAACAGTTCTGTGGTTCCTAAAAGTGGAGCATAAAATCTAGTGGTCTCTGGAGAGAAGACCATGCTATGGCATCAAAGGCTTCGACATATTGGAGAGAAGGGCCTTCGAATACTTCATGGTAAAGGTATGGTACAAGGTATGAGTAATAGTTATCTGGATTTTGGTTTCTTTCAAAATTGTGTATATGGGAAGTAGACTCAAGTGAGTTTTCCCTCTGGTGGTAACAGGGCGAAACATATATTAGAATTTGTGCACAATGATGTGTTTGGATGTGTGAATGTTTCATCACTAGGTAAGTCTGTGTACTATGTATCATTTATAGATGACCTCTCAAGGAATACATGGATATATTTCCTTAAGAAGAAATCTAAAGTCTTTGATTTAGGTTTAAAGAATTTAAGGCTCTGGTGGAAACCTAGACAAAGAAGAAGATAAAGGCGCTGAGGACAGATAACGGTGGAGAGTTTCTCAATAAGGAATTTGAAGAGTTCTGTAAGAAGTGTGGTATAGCATGACAGAAGACTACTCCATACACACCTAAGAAAAATAGAGTTGCAGAAAGAATGAACAAGACGTTGATGGAAAGGGCAAGAAGCATGCTCAGTGGTGCCAGGTTAGGACAGGAATTCCGGGCAGAGGTGATGGAGATAGCATGTTACCTAGTCAGTAGATCACCTTCATCAATGTTCGAGGATAAGACTCCACAAGAGGTATGGACAGGTAAGAAATATCTCTTTCACATTCGAGGGTATTTGGATGTGATGCATATGTACATGTTCGAAAGGAGAAATGAACCAAGTTGGATAGTAAATATGAAAAGTGCATCTTTATTGGGTATAAGGATGGTTTAAAGGGTTATAAGCTTTGGAACCCAGCAACAAGGAAGGTTGTGTACAACCGAGATGTGGTGTTCAGAGAGGTGAAAGATCTTACTAAACATGAAGTCCAACCAAAGGAACCTGAGAAGATAGAGTTTGAGCTAATGGAGGAAGAATCAGACTCTACAATAGAGGAGGAATCAGAAGACGAAGAGCCACAAACTCTGGGTGTAAGAAGAACAGTTCGAGAAAGAAGGTAGCTAGAAAGGTATATTCCATTTGCTTTCTGTTCAAATTTTGCTTTATCTATTACTGAGGATGATCCCAGAACTATGAAGGAAGCTGTAGATTCATAGGATGGAAAAATCTGGAAAGAGGCCATGGTCGTTGAAATGGCGTCTTTTCACAAAAATGAGGCTTGGGATCTGGTGGAGTTTCTAGCTAGAAGGAAACCCATTGGAAGTAAATGGGTGTTCAAGAAGAAGACAAATGCAGAAGGAAAGGTGGAGAAATACAAAGCTCGGCTGGTAGCAAAAGGTTATTCCTAGGTGCCGGGAATTGATTTTGGTGATATTTTTTCTCCTGTTGCCAAGGTAACTTCTATTAGATTACTTTTATCTGTTGCTACTGCTTTTTATTTTAACGCAGAACAAATGGATGTGAAGACAACATTTCTTCATGGGGATTTGGAAGAGGAGATCAACATGAAACAACCTGAAGGCTTTGCGTTGAAGGGTAAGAAAGAACTGGTATGCAAGTTAAATAAGTATCTATATGGGTTAAAACGGTCACCAAGGATGTGGTATCAAAAATTTGATACATTTATACGGGGACTTGGCTTCACCAAAAGCAAAGCAGATCACTGTGTGTATTTTGCATTAATTGGTGACCATTTTATTTACCTGGTCTTGTATGTGGATGATATGTTACTGGTTGGAAATGACAAAGAAATTATCTAGGATTTGAAGACCCATTTGTCCTCCAAACTCGACATGAAAAATCTTGCTGCTCCAAACTATATTTTGGGCCTGGAAATTAAAAGAGATCAGACAAAGAGGAAGCTCTGGTTAAACCAGAGGAAGTATGTCGAGACAATATTTCAGAGGTTTAATATGCATGATAGTAAACTAGTGAAGATTCCTATTCCTATAGGTGTAAAGTTATCTGCTGAACAGTGTCCCAAGAGACAAGAATAAGAAGAGGATATGTCCCGTGTTCCATATGCAAGTGCAGTCAGTAGCCCGATGTATCCAATGGTTTGTACTAGGCCAGACATTGCACATGCAGTGGGAGTATTGAGTAGGTTTATGTCAAAACCAGGGAAGGAGCATTGGACAACAGTGAAGCAGGTTTTCAGGTATTTGCATGGCACTAGTGATTATGGTTTGTGCTACCAAGGAAGACCAAGATTGGACAGAGTTTTAGATATCATGGCTTTGTTGATGCAGACTGGGATGGAGATCTGGATCAAAGAAGATCTACAAGTGGGTATGTGTTTAACTTGTTTGGAGGTATAGTCTGTTGGATGAGTAAGAAACAATCTGTAGTGGCACTATCATCTATAAAGGCAGAATACATGGCAGCCACTCATGCAAGCAAGGAAGTAGTTTGGTTGCAGAGATTGTGTTCAAGTATGGGGTTAGTACAGGGAGCTATAAGGATAGATTGTGATAGCCATACTACAATTTTCTTGGCAAAGAACCCTGCTTATCATTCAAAGACAAAGCACATTGATGTTTAGTATCACTTTGTGAGGGATATGATAGAAGACAAAAAGGTGTTGCTGGTAAAGGTGGAAACTTTGAAGAATACTGTAGATGCATTAACAAAATCTGTGAGCTTTGAGAAGTTCTCCCGATGTAGAGAAATAATGGGCATTTGAGGGATGGAAAAATTACTAAGCTCTCATGTGGCCCCCTATGGAAAGAAAACAAAATGTGGGATAATGTTGGGTTGTGTTATATTCTTTCCATGACTAACCTTCATACTTAACTAGGGGGTTAGAGGGGGGGCAGAGCCCCCCCTTTGTTGCGTCGATTGCACAGCGGGGGTGTCACAGGGTGGGCAGCAACCCCCCTTGTTTGGGGTGTTTGAGTTGGGTGGGTAGCCCCCCTCTATGGGGTCCGAGGTAACACCCCGGGAAATTTTTTTTTGGACCCTATATTAGGTTGGGCAAACCTATCTATGGTTTTCGTACTCATAGGAAGACTTAAAATTGGACCTGAATTAGATTAAAGTTCAAATTTCAATACGACATGTCACACTGCAATCTCTTGAATAAAGTATTCCTTACAAAATTGATCAATAGTTTCTCATTGCTAGTTGAATACCAAACACATCAGGCCTTAAAAGGACAACTGATGAAGACTAAAATTAACTAGTTACTCTATACATATAAAACAATTCTAACATCAAACTACTATGGGCCGTATGATATCCTTCTCATGATTGATCCTTAGATGGGATGCATCCTGTTTTGAAAAACCACTCTCCATCTTAGGCATGAAGATGTTGGTCTGATAACCCAAGATATCTTGTGAATCTTTGACTATTGTATTAGGTATAGAATCATGGATATTCACATAAAGCCAATGACTTGGTTGAGTAAAAAATCACAAAACATGATTTAGGTAGAAAATGGTGAACAATGATTTCAATGATGAGGTGTCTATCTCCATGTGTATTTATCCAGATGTTGAAATTTCAGCTACCTGTCAATAGATTTCAAGTCTACGAGTCCAGGTGATACCAAGTTAGAAAAAACCCAATAAGCATGATTTTATGAATCTACCTAAACTTAATAAAACACATTAAAAATAATTCTATGTATTTTTACCTCTAGTCACAAAATGTCAGGGTTTTGTTAGTGAAGGTGCAATACAAAAAGGTAAAAGGAGAGTAATATGTAGGTAAAAAGAGTAAATATAGGGGTGCATATGGGTACAAAGGTTGGATCCAACATCCCCCCATGCTGAAGAAAATGCATACCTTCATGAATCACCAAAAAGGCAAAATTGGAGGAATCGATAATTCAAATTCCTATTGCTTTAACTAAAACCTCCAAGCCACGACTAGTTGTTACTGAAGACTTTTGAAAATGTAGGGCCAACTTCTGAACATTATGTTTCCTGGCAGGTTTTAGTCGAGCCAACTTCCAATGGATCAACTGTTTGTTCTTCTGCATTAATTCATCCTCCTGAGATATCCAAGAAATATTGGTATCTCAGTATTGATTATTTACATATCATACATAATGAAACATAACCATATACTTGTGTGTGCGCTCGTGTAGTTTTGTGTTCTTCTTTTGTAGCTTAGCCACAGGTAGCTGCTATTTTTTCTTCTGCATTAATGCATCCTTTTGAGATATCAGAGAAATATTGGTGTCCCGATACTGATTATTTACATCTCGTACATAATGAAACAAAACCTTATACTTGTGTGCGCGCTCGCATAGTTTCGTGTTCTTCTTCTGTAGCTTAGCCACAAGTAGTTGCAGGTCTTCTTCATCAATAGTAGGGGGTGCTTGAACTGGTGTCGTAGACTGCTGGGAAGTGCTCCCACCTCGAACTAGGCCAGTGGTATTTTTATCAGGGTTAGAGCCATATTTCTTATTACTAGTACTCCCACTAAGCGGGTGTTGAGGTGGGGATCAGTTTGGCAAATGTTGATCAATTTCGTATGGAATACTTTGTTCAGATAAAGGGGCTTTAATTTATTCTTTCCTCTAACCATGCTCTTCAGTGTCCAGGTTAGGAGAGGATGGAGCATCAAAGGGTTGCATACTTTGTTTATCCGAAATAGGAAACCCCTATTTACTCATACCCCTAGTGTGACGTTGAGTTCGGAGAGTAATCGAGTTTTCTGTTGGTGCTGGGAGGGTTTAGTAATTGGTTTTAAATTAGTTTGAAAGAGATTCCATTTTTGTTTGATGGTAGCTTTGACCTTCTCAATGTGTGGTTTAGTGGATTTTGGAATGGGGATTTCAACTTCAGGAAGAGGATCCTTCTGGTTGCATGCCTATATTTGATTAGCACATTCTTATTTATGCCCATGTTTGTGTTTTTGGCCCTTTTTCCCTTTCTACTTCATTCCTTTCCTCAACTTTTAGGTTGCTCGCTTATTTGGGGCGTTGGAACTTAGCTTTACTCCCTGAGGTTTTTCTGTGAGGTTCCCTTCCGCATGAAAGGTAGGCTCTGTTGCTAGACTAGGGTCAGGTTTAGAGCTCCAAGGAGTCTCATCCTTCAATCTTGAATGCTTCTGCACAGGGATAATGAGTCATTGCCGACCCTTAATTTGTGTCTCTTCCCCTGGAAAATTATCAATTAGGAAGTCCTCCCAGGACTTCTGCCTTCTTCTCAACTTTGCTACTATTATCATCTTAATCATGTTGTGGTGATATGTGGCCGTTTCTGGGTTTTTACTACCATATTGAGCCCTTTTTTCCATTTTATGTAAAATTTGATGCAAAATTTATGGAAAATTAATTCCTCTATTCTTAGAGAAGTGTAACAGTAATCTAATGTGATAAAGGAAGATAACAACATACCTTCCCTCACATGTAATGAACCTTTGTAATATTGTGACCAATGGGTACCATTTTTCCTCCAAACAACTGCGTAACACTCCTCTGGACCAACTTAATGTCTAGTATGTAGGTTTGAGAAATTTTGTACATTCAGTTACGTCAAAGTGACCTCCTTTGAAGAATAGGTTGCTCATAGGAGACAACCCCATAACCTTACTGATGGATCCCTCTATAACTTTAAATTTAGAATTCCCTACTTCCATAGCTTCTCCGTTGAAGCTCTACAAGAAGGATAAGGTCACCTTATGGTTATATCCTTGGAATTTTCTGAGAAACCACATCAAACCTTTTTCTTCCAGTAATTCCCTACACTGTTCATATTCCAAACTTCTAGAAAGCTACACGAAGGTGGGCTGGTGCCTATCGCCGTCATGCCTAAATGAAAATAGGTCTCAAGTATTTTTCTTGCTACATAATTAACTCTCACAGTCAACTTCTCAATACCCTGAACATAGAAATACCACACTGACTCTTCGGCCTTGTGAAATTTATAGAAGAACTCATTTTAAAGGCAAGGTTGATGACTTGCATATGCATGAAATGGTGAATTGGTACACAAAAATGGTTTTACATTGAGGGGATGGTTGGAAGGGTGGCGGTGAAGGGAATGAGAATTGGTTGTCATGATGGCCAATAGCTTATCATAATTCGAAATGATAGGGAAATAATCATGGCAAGGGTAAATTAGAGATTGGACTATGTCATTATTATTAGGGGGGGAGTGGTGGTAAAGAGAAATTGATCGGCATAGGGAAGGATGGTATGATAATGGTAAGTACTGAAGATAAATTATTACATAGCTTATAATTATATGTTTGTAATTTAATCTAAGTAAATAAATAATCGCATACTTTGTTTCTAACTTATAATGATGTTAGCTATCGAATACAAGAATAATCATGTTGATCTTGATTTTAATCAATACATAGCAGCAATTAAGAGAAGTCATGAAAGATTATGCCCTGCAATCCATGTTTGTCACTGAATATTTACATGTTTCCCCTTAAAATTTCACATTCTAAAACCTCATAATTTATAATAGTGCCTAGTGAAGTACAGAAAGTTTAAGTATAAAATCATCCTGAATTGCATTTGAAAGTGATTCTTTGTTTCTGGAATATTTTCATACAGATGACTATAAGCTTTATGTTCAAAACATCATGCATATCCTAAAATATCATCCCATGGATTTTGTCCATGCCTGGGATGATTTTTTTGTGAGGCATTTCACATTTAGAGAGTCTGAAATGTCCCAAAGAAGACTCCAGTGTTGTTCTTTTCTGTAAATATTCCGCTGAGCCTCGAAAACAATAATTATGTACTCAGTGGATCCATGAACTAATACTGTTCCATTTATATTTTACGAGGCTATATCAGTTTATGCTCAAAGCTTTCAATTTTAGAGAGTATAAAGTGTTCAAAGAAGACTCCAAATGATCCTTTTCCATAATTACTCTATCAAGTTTGGTTAAAGGAAAAAACATACCCAAGATAGATTTCTCCTTTATTCTACATGGGCTCTGAGGAGAACACCCATAAATATGGGAAATATGTCAAGTCACTATATATTTATACTATATACAGATATATACATAAATATAAAAATAAAAGCAGTTTGAATGGTCGACAGAAGCTGAGTCCTTTCCTTGAACTAATTCCATCTGTCGATCTTACATCACTTGCTATAAAAATTCCTAGTGAGAAAGTGGTCGATGGTATCACTTGAGTTGATGGCCATTTACCACAAAAGAGGTCTGATTGACATCAATAGTTTGGATTCAGACAGAGCCATTATCGAAGACTTCTTCCACTTCATAGGGTACTAACCACCTAGTTGAAAATTTCCCTTTAAAGTGTTTGAATTTACTGTCATAATGCAGCGCACAGTCTGCAGGGTGAAGGACCTTTTTCTTGATAAATTTTTCATGCCATCGAGCCTTATGATCCTATACTAGCATAGTTCATTGGAATGCATCATGTATGATCTAATCCAACTCATTCAGTTGCATCATTATTTTCTCTTGAGCCTCATTTAAATTAATTCCTATTTGAGTGGCAATTTGAAATGCTTTTACTTGAAATTCGATAAGAAGCAACACTTGTTTTTTGTACACTAATTCATAAGGAGTGTGCCCTACCACATTCCTCCAATTGATGAAAGAAGACCCCAAATATTCAGGTAATCTGTCAGCCCAATCTCCATGGTGGAGCTAAATGGAATTAGTAATAATATATTCTAAGACTTTGTTTATAAATTTCACCAGTCCGTTTTCTTAGGGGTGGTATCGAGTGGATTCCCGATGCTTAAACTAGTATTTCTCAGTGATGTACTTCACTAATTAGATGTGAATTATGTTCCTTGGTCAGTGACAATCTCTCTAGGCACTCCAAATATAGTGAAGATGTCTTCAAAGAGGAAATAAACCACTTCTTTCTTAGAAGCTGAATATAAAGCCTTTGCATCTACCCTTTTCATTACACAATTTGTGAAAACCAATATATATCTCTTTTTCCTTGACATAGGAGAGATCGGTCCCAAAAAATCCAATGCCCATTTCTCAAAGGGATCTATGGATATCTATGTCTGGAGAGGCATCTCATCTAAAGTAACTAGCTTCCCCATTCTCTGACAAGCATCAAAACTGGATACAAACTTTTTGGCATCTTTGAAAAGTATGGGTCAATAGTATCCTACATGTAGGATTTTATAAGTTGTTAATTTTTCTACAAAGTTCCCTCCATAAGGTTCGCCATGGAAAGCCTTCAAAACATTGAACATCGTATCTTCCTACACACACCTCCTCATGATCAAATCAGGTCTAGTGTGGAACAAATTGCCCTCTATCCATGAATAATTGGTACTTTGTCGTATGATATTGTGCTTTTCCCTGGTGGACAGATTCTATGGAAACTTCCCTGACACCAAGTAGTTAGCTATGACAACAAACCACTGAGTAATAGTTGATATTTCAAACAATTCTTCATCAAAAAAATCACCCGAAACTAGTGCTGAGGCCCTGTCCTGAGAAATGTTCATTTGTGATAAAAAGTCAGCAACCAAATTATCTCTTGCCAGCCTGTCAATCACAGTAATGTTAAATTATTGTAATAAAAGAAACCATCTAGTAATTCTTCCATTAGCAATAGGATCTTTCATAAGAATTTAATGGTCGAATGTTTTGTATGAACAAAGGTCTGATAATCGGTGATGTAGTGTCTAAACATGCTAATGGCATGTACAGCTGCTAGTAATTCTTATTCAGTGATTGTATAATTTAATTACGCAGTGGAAATATTTTTTCTAATGAAATAAATAGCATAAGGAAAGTTATCCACCCTTTATCCCAACACAACTTCAAGGGTAGTGTCTGATGCATGACTGCAAATATGAAATGGAAGGGACCGATTTGGCCGTCATAATACTGGAGAAGTAGTCAATTTATCCTTCAGTTCCTCAAAAGCATTTTGACAGTTAATATCCCATATAAAATCAACATCTTTAGTAAGAATGTTAAACAAGGGTGCCACAACTTTCATAAAACTTTCAATAAATCTTCTACACTACCCTGCATGTCCCAAAAAGATTCTTACCTATTTTTGTGATGTAGGAATTAAAATATGTGAGATTATGTCTATTTTCGCAGGATCAACTTTTATCCCTTCGAATGATACATGATGTACCAAAACAATTCCCTTAGTCTGCATCATTTTACATTTAACACTAATAAGGGCTACATGAGCTTGTTGACATTGACTCAAAACCTTTTCCAAAATTTCTAGAGCTTGAGAAAATTCATCTCCTTATACTTTGAAGTTGTCCTTGTAGTCTTCTACAAAGTCATGTATTCAGTCAAAAAAGATGGCCAAAAAATCCCGCTTAAAGGTCGCTCGGGCATTGTACAAGCCAAAAGGAAGCACTCGATAAGCATAGGTAACCCACGGGAAAGTAAAGGTAGTATTATCTTGGTACTATGGGGCTATTTGAATTTGGTTATAGCCAATATACCCATCAAGAAAGGGGAAGTGTTTTTTCCCCGATAGTGTGTCAACACCTGATCAATGAATGGTAAGGGAAAATAATCCTACAAGTTTTCCTTGTTGAATTCTTTATAGTCAACACATATTTATCATTTACCTTTTTCCCTTGGGACCACCACCAGAGGTGATACCCATTTCCTATCAAAAATGGCATAAATTAAATCTTCATTTAAAAGATTTTGCAACTCATCTTTAACAATTTCTTTTAAGTCTAGGTTCATATGCCCCTTAGGGTGCCTAACGGGTATCATTTCATCATCTGTATAAATATGGTGGGTGCATCTATCTGGATGAATACCTTTCATGTCCAAGTATTCCCAAGTGAATGCTCCCAATTGATGTTGAAGCATATTCAATACTTTCTTTTCTATTCTGTACTCAATTTGGTGTCAATGTAAATCATCTTTCCATCACTGTTTTCAATAGGTTTAATAGTTATTTTGTTGATATCTTCTAATGCTTCCATAGTGAATGTTGCAAATACAGATAGATGACATGTTTCCTAAAACTCATTGCAGAAAACATGTTGATAGCCATTAAAAGAAACAGGGTAGTTAATGCAAGTAATATCAGACAAAAATTGTTGTAAAACATGTTCTTTTGTGTGATCTTGAAGTCCTCTAGATTGTTCTAAAATTAAGAGAGGAAAAATACAATCCTATTCTCTATAAGGATTTTAGAACCATAAAGGTAATTTAGTAGCCATTTGAGCGGGTGGAAATATAGTAAATGTCTCATTTTGTACCACATTGGAAATAATCATTTCGTCGTGCCTATAGCCAATGACAACTTCAGCGGGGGCTAGCCATGGTTACCCTAAAGCTATTGGATGTCCAAGTCTAGAGGATTTTCTGGAAATCACAATAAAATCAATGGGATATTTTCAGCAAGCTATGGTCACCACTATATCTTTTAGGATTCCCACCAGTTTAAGAATATATTTATCTACTAATTCAAGTAGTATATGGGTAGGACTAACCCCTTGCAATTGTAAGGATATGATAGGGTCAAGTGTGATGCCATTAATCGCTTCCACCAAATATACACGAGTGTTCGGTAAAAGTGTGCATTAATTTCTATTGTTACCACAAGGTTTCTTTGATCACTGTATTTTAATGGTAAATTAGATATCATTTTCGTCAATTGACTTATCACTTTAACGTTTTAGTTTTATTCTTCCTTTTCCTTGTTTTCTTGATACAAATGTCCTTCATGATTTTTATATAAATGGGAATGTCCTTTATAGCTTGTAACAAAGGTATCTTTGTGAAAACATTCCTCAGTTCTGTCTCCAAATCATATTCTATAAGGTTCTCTATTTTCTTAACAAGTAACATTTATGGGTAAGGAGGTTCTTTAAGTTCTTCTTATTTGTCATCTTTTTTGATTTTATGTTTTGTGAATTTTTTCCTCAGATTTTTCTTGAGGGTCCTCCTCTTGAATTATCACAGCTGACTTTTCCCTATTAATTGTTTTCCCTGATCTTAATTGAATTTCAATTACGGGGACAACAGTAATAACATAGGTAGGAAAAGGCTTCAATTCCATATTTTGCACATGTTGAGGAGGTTTATTATTGGGGTTAGCAATGGGTTGTGCAAGCATAAAAGTACGACGAGGTGGATTGAATGTTTGCGGTGCCTGTTGAGGTGGTCAGTTAGAGCTTGAGGGTAATAGTTGGTGCAATGGATATGGAGGCAGTGAGAGTTGATGGTAGTAAGTTGGGTTGTACCCTTGCTAAAAGAAAGGGATATTTTGTGTCTAAGCCATGTTAGGCATGCCTTGATATTGAAGATATGGATGATTTTTGGGCTGAAATTTATTCCCATAAAATTTTCCCCTCCATCCTTGGTTCCATGGTGAATTTTGAGATTGTTGATTACTCCAAGGAGGGTAGGATGGCTAAAAGTTCCATGACTAGTTTTGAATGAAGCCTTGTGGATTAGGATCTTGATATATGTTTTGATTTGGCCATCTCAATATAGGATATTTGTTTTCTTGAGATGGGTCATTAGTATCCATACCACCTTTGTAAGTGGCTTGGAGACGGGGAATGGTTGTGTAGTTTTCATTGGTATGTTCTAATGCACAGATTCCAGATACATCAACCATATTGACAAGGCACTCCCTTTCCATATGTTTTCACTTGCATCTAGGATAGAATATTGCCATGGAAACACTCTCCTCTTCTTGTTTCTTCTTGATTTTTAAAGTGTCTAGTTGGTCACCAATGGTATCTAAAATGTTTGTTTTAAATTTTTTGAAAATATTACCCAGCTCAACATTGGTAACAACATTTCATACAGATTTTGAATTCTTGGGCACATAATCTCTTGAGATTTCTCAGGGTATTATACCTACCTTTCTCTGACTTCTAGAGTAAGTGTGACATAATTCAGTTACTTCAGCAAAGGGCTTTTTAGAGACATGACCGGCACTCAACAAGTTAAGTATCTCAACGCATTATTCGCTTAATCCCTTAAAAAAGATTGTCCTAATGGTTTTTTTAATCTAGGTTACCCTGTCTTGATTTACGATAGTTGTAGAGGAATCTCTTTAGATACTCTTCCAAGCTCTCATCTTTCATCTATTGCATCCTAAAATTATCATCTATATCCCTACTTTTTGTAGAAGTTTTGATATTGTTTAAGGAAGACAGATTTCATCTAGTCCCAGAAGTAAATGGTGTGTTCCCCTAAGATCATAAACCATCTTAGGGCTGAGTATCTTAAGGTAGCAGGAAATAATTTGAGTTTATGTCCATCACTATAATAGTTATAACTTCTACACAAAATATTAAATTCAAATAAAAATGCATCTAGGTCCGCGGAGGACATACCGTGAAAAAGTGGAAGAGATGAGAACATAATATTTTTCATTTGGATATCCCTTAGGATATCCATGATAGGAAATCCAAAATTTGTTTCATCTTCCTCTAGATCCTCTAGCCAACCTCTTGGTCCATCCTTTCAGTCATTGTTTCCTCCCCGAAATAAAGTTTCTTCTTCATGATTTCCCTCATTATTTATGTTTTCTCCTCCTCCTCTGTTAGCCATGTTCACTGCATGTTAAGGAGTAGGTCTTGGATAATTGAATCGACTGGAGAAGGATTCAGTTGAATGAATCTTAGTACTTTTAGGTCCCAAGTCTTTGTGAGGTGTTCTTGCTGCTAATTCCACCTATGGAATTAGCACATGTTGTCTGACTATAGTGGATCCAACAACAATTTGTACTTGTAGTAGCATTGCTTGTGGTCGCTCATCTCCTTCTTGAAGAGGTGTTTCATTTGTTAATGGAACTTTTCTGCTAGTACGTCCTTCTCCTTCCCTTATCCTTGCATAACAGATAATAGGATTAGTTGGTGGTGCTTTTAGCAGACCAAATTTTTTTGAAAAAAATTTTGTGCTAGAAATAATCCTACGTTTGTTATCTCTAGGTCTAATTTTACTTTTACACATAAGAAAATAAATGATAAAAAGACCCAAAAAGACAACCAGACGTTGGAGCAACCTGACTAATGTGGATTTGTGCCTCTTCACTCACGTCTTACCGTACACTCCTCACCATATGAATGCCCTTAACATATCTTTGTAACTCTGTGAAATAAATTATTACCTGAACCAATTGCAAGTCCCCAACAGTGGCACAAAAAATGTTAGGATTTTATTTGTTGTTCTAAATCCCCTAATATTAAATTATCAACCAAGAATAGTAGTCTTTGAGTCACACTAAGTATTTATTTAGATTCGGAGTAAGTATACAATATTTGATTTTCTTTCTAGAAATTTTGAAGTAAAGATTCCTATTTACCCTAATTCTATTTTATTCAAACCTTTTAATAATAATCTACTTAAAACAATTCAACGCAGACATTATTGAGCACACCATTCTGTTATGTAAACAATAGATCTTCTATCTACAAAGAATAACATTTTCTATTAACCTAAAGAAATCAATACTTAAAGAAATGATCAACTAAAATTTAAAGGACTCACTTACCAAATACTAAAGAATTCACTCGCCAAACCATACTTCTTATTGGTCACTATATTCAATCATATGACAAATCACTTGTTTAAGCAAAGAAATTGTAACTATGAAGTGCTTGCTACAGGTTACCCTTATAACTTAGAACTTAAAAACTAAACCAAACAAATCATTCTTCGAAGCACTAACTTTTCTTGACAATGAAATCCAACATACACACTAACGAAATGCTTATAAACTACTTACAAAATTAAAACCATGTCAAATAAAAGAAAGATTAAATTAACACACTATGATGCTAATCAAAGCAGAGAATCTTACTCTAATTAAAAACATGAACACTAGACCTAAATTTTGAGTCTCACAGATCTACTACTTTTGACTTGATAAACAAAATGCATACCTCTATTCATTTCCACGCCATGAAATTCAACAAAAAAACTCACGAAAATTGAATCTTAAATTAACAACATAATAATAAAACTCAATAAATCTTGTATTGATGTGCACGAAACTTCAATTCCAATTCAACCCTTCCCTCATTGTATTGTATCTACAATCAGAGGAATGTGCAACTAGATATCTATTTGCATTCATATGCAATCGTGACATTATAAGGTTTAGAATCATATACAATATAAACTTAAATTCTTTCCGAGGTTTTATTTGTAAACTAAAATTAATTATACTTCATAAATGGTTTTGTATGGTAGGATTTCACGAAGGAAACAGTGGCATGCCACAATCATTACACCACAAGACCTTGATTGGGTTATGTCAAATGAGAAATGAGATTTACTTCTATCATTTCAGATCTATGACACCACAATATGAATTTAAGTACATAATCAATCTAATAACTAAAAAACCTAGTCATAATTCTTCACACAAGATTTCCACTACAAATGAGTTAAACCAACATAGTCCTAAGATTGAAACTAATTATAATACTCGTTTCCAAAGGTGGTGGGCCCTTGCCACCCTTGGAGCAAGTTAGATTAAGTTAATGAGAATAAAATTTAAATCACAATGATCATACTCACAGGAAAACTTAACGTTGGAGCTGAATTAGATTAAAGTTCAAATCTCAATACAAATGTCATAATGAAATCTCCTGAATAGATCATTTCTTACAAAATTGATCAATAGTTTTTCATTTCTAGATCGATAATAGACACATCGGGCCTTGAAAGGACAAGTGATGAAGACTAAACTATTATGGGTCGTATTGTATCCTTCTCGTGATCGATCCTTAGCTGGGCCGTGTTCTGTTTTACAAAAGAACTCACCATGTTAGGCATGAATATGTTGGTATCCAATAACCAAAGATATCCTATCAATCATTTATTGTTGTATTAAGTACAGAATCATGGAGAGTCATTGAACACAGAATATTTAGTTGACAATAGAATCAAAAAATAGGATTTAGGTACAGAATGGTGAACAATGATTTGAATGATGAGGTGTCTATCTCCATGTGTCATGTCGAAATGTTGAAATTCCAGCTACATATCAACAGATTTCAAGTCTACGAGTTGAAGCGATAGCTAGTTTGAAATAACCCAATAAGAATGATCTTATGAATCTACCTAAACTTAATAAAAAAACACTGAAAATAATGCTAAGTGTTTTCACCTCTAGTCACAAAATGTTACATTTTTGTCAGTTAAGGTGCAGTAAAAAAAGGTAAAAGGAGAGTAGTATGAAGGTATAAAGAATAAAGACATGAGTGCATATGGGTACAAAGGCAGGCTCCAACAGGATCTGAAGGCTTGAGTGATGTTGAATTCTCCATCACATGTAGACTTGTCTTCAATGGTTATAATATATCTCCTCTCCGACAAGTAAGAATAACTGATAAAATTATTAAATCTATGGCCTAATTAGTTTTTCATATATCTTCTAAGCTTTGGATGTGACCAAGTTATATAATTTTATCTATTCCAATCTTTGTAGTTGAATTGTTTCATTATTTATTCCAAGAAAAAGAAAACAAGTGCCTCCAACTCTCAATCAATTAAGATTAGAAAATTCCCTTTTTAAGATCTCTCATTTAGTAGTTTAAGATATGTTTTTACAGGGAAGTCATGTAGTTCATTCAAGTTTCTCACTTTTATGTCTATCGTAGTATTATAATAAATTACAATTATCACTCTCTGCATTTACAATGTAGTTTTGCGAGCAGTAGATTGAAATATTTACAATTACTAAATTATTTATGTAGAGCTCTTGACTTACCACTAGACTTTCTTTGAGATTTCAGTTGGTTTGCTTGCTCCTATTCAATAACATCTTCATATATAAGAACCTGTGATTGCCCAAAAACTGTAATCAGAGGAGGTTTTATTATTTATCACTCTTTGGATAATTTAAATGTTAGAGAAACAGTAACACAAACAAAACCTTATAATGAAATTACAGACTTACAATTGAGGCGAGATAAAGAATCAATGTAAAAAATGTTGAAAGTTACAAAGAGATAGATCAATGTTCCAATGCCAATCCAATAAAACTTGGCTTCAATAAATAATCCACAAGATTCTAGTACAACATGTCAAACTGTTTTATTGCGATTGTCACTAATAGGTTGCACAATGATGAATTTGTTGGCATTATGATACAGGTATTGTCCTTGATGGCAACTCACTCAGATGAAAGCTCACAGTGCAATAGGTCAACAACAAATAATTACAGATCAGACTACAAATAATGAAGAAAGAGAGGTATACGCAGGTTCACATTATCCAAGCTGCATATACAGGCAGGTTTACTGAACAAAAGGAGCATATACGTACACACGCACTTTCACAGAAGGAAAAGCACGTATCTCTTCGAAAAACAAGGTAATTGGTCCAAGGTATTGGTCCTATGTAGTTTTGGTCCATGGTATTGAGAAATGGATAAAACTATATAAGGAGGAGAAGATCATTAGGCCAAGTGTGCAAGTATTTGAATATCTTATGAGGTGTTGGATCACGTATGAAAGTTAATGAGCTTCTGATGGTTTACTGGATTTGATCTAAGGAGGCACCTTTATGGTTGATGAAGGTTGATGGACCAAGATCATAAAGGCTTAAAAGTATTATCATTATGCGATTTGATCTTGAACATTCTAGATCTGAATATTGATGCGTGTTTTATTTTGTAAATGTGATTATTTGGGTATGACTAAAGTTTGGAATAGTTGTGATGTTTTATGTTGAGCATCTACAGATTTGTACGCAGTTTCGCTTTAGTAAAAGAGCTTATACACGCTGCTTCAGCATATCAAATTAGTGTATACCTCATAAATTGGAATTTGCAGATTTGTACATTGGTTCCCTTTGGTAAAAGTGCATATACACGCTGGTTCGACACATGGAAGTAGCGTATACCTTATGAAACATGATGTTTAAAGTTTCAGTTGCTTTTGTTTGCTGTTGCAAAGTTCTATGCTTTGCTTTGTGTTTTGGTGACTGTATTCTAGTGACAGTATTCTAAATGATCAAATTGATTGATTGTGATTTACTTCAATGATGATGGGTCGATAGTGATGGATTGATTCAGTTGTGGTTGATTCAAAAGGTGATGATTGAGTTTGAGTGATTGGTTGATGTAGATGTATTTGATGATTGTATTGCAATTATGATTTTAACACATATTTCGTTAAATTTGGAATTAAATTGTGGATCTAGAATTTCAAAATAACCAAAAAACACAATTCTAGTAATGTCCTTGTAATAAAAATTTTCCAATTTTAATGAAGAATGTGTTTTTTATGAGTTTCAATGTTGTTGATGGGTCCAATATGAAAATTGGAAGAAATGTGGCCTTTAGATTGTGGTGTTGTGTTCCAGGAGTATCTAGTCTAAAAGTTCACGAAACATGGCCCCTAGTGGAAGAGTGGAGTTTTCTGTAGGCTGGCACGGTCTACATACTAGTAAAGATATTGGATAGTACAAGAGGTAGGGGGTTTTAGCTCCCTTCTATTAGTAGCTGGAGAACGAGAGAAGGTTGTAGCCTTCTGTAGGTCGGTGCCTATGTACTAGTATGAGTCTGCACCAGTACAAGATTGTAAACATATTTTCTTATTATTAAAAGAATACAGAAATAATAGTAGCAGGTGGTTTTTACCCACGTTGGGTTTCCACCTTACATCTTGGTGTTCATGTGTGTTGCTTTATTCTGCTTTTATCTCTAACATACTAGTTTAAGCTCAATACATGATAAATTGTCTAACTCAAAAGTTCTCTGCATATACGCTGGTTGCTTTAAGTACAGTCGTGTGTACATGCAAGTTCACTCCACTGAAGTAGAGTATATAAATCTGTTTGGGAAATAAAATTATAGATCTGATAATATTGATCCACCCTCCTCCTAGTATTATTTCCAACAATCAGTATCAGAGCAGGCCCTTCAGAAGAAGTTTGATCGCTTGAAGGGGGGTCCATCATCATGAATAATCAAGAAAGCATGGGATCCATCAGACCACCAATCTTTGATGGGAGAAACTTTGTTTATTGGAAAATAAGAACCACAGCCTATCTACAATCGCTTGGAACATATGTCTGGGAAATTATGGAAGGAGGATATACATTTCCAACAGTAATTCCTACAGATACGATAGGTAAAAAGCAATATGAAACCAATGCCAAAGCTATCAATGCTTTATTGGGAAGTCTGTCACCATCAAAGTTTTTCAAAGTGATGCAACTCAAATCAGGCAAAGAAATATGGGAAAAAATCATTTTGAGCTATGAAGGAGACTCTCAGGTAAAACATGTTAAGCTTCAAACTCTCAGAATTTAGTATGAAACTCTTAATATGCATAGTGATGAAAGCATAGCTAGTTACATCCTATGTATAGATGAGGTTGTCAACTGTATGAAGAATATGGATGAAGAAATTAAGGAAGTTACTTTAGTTGAGAAAGTTTTGAGATCCTTGTCTGCTAAATTTGAATCCAAAGTATCTTCCATAGAAGAAGAACAGGATTTGCAGAATATCACGATGATGCAACTTAACGAAATCTTAATTGCCTTTGAGATGAGAAAAGGAGGACCATTAGATATGAGAGAAGCCTCATTCAAAGCTTCACCAAAAGGAAAGGAAGAACACAATCATTTAGGAAATATTTCAGAAGAAGAAGATGAGGTAAACTTTGTCCAAAAGCTTCAATGGGGTTCTAGAAGGTTTCAAGGTGAGTTACCCTACAAATGCTTTTATTGTGGAAGAGTCGGTCATTATGATGGTAGATTCCCTCATAAAGATAAATTTGAAAAAGAAAAGGAATATGCAAAAGGGAATATAAAACAAGTTGTGAATACAAGGAGTTACTATACTCATGAAGATAGTGATGGGTTATCTAATAATGATGAAGATGAAACTGGACAAGGTTACAAACTTCTTATGGCTTATGATGATGATAATTATTGGGATGCTTTAGAAGAGGAAGACCTTCATGAAGAAATATCTAAACTGAAAATCTGTTTAGAATAAAAGAATATGATTATAGGTACTTTGACTTACCAGCTTGCTAAAAAAGAAGAACACAATGAAATCCTTGAATGTGAAATTGTGGGTCTAAGAAAGGATCTTGAGAAAATGAAAACTCTCAATATTAGATTTGATGAAGGATCAGAAACTCTAAATGAAATTATCAAAGTTCATCATTCTCCTCTGATAAATATAGGTCTTGGATATACTGAAGAAGCATCATAGAAGTCGTCAACCTCTACCAAAAGCTATCTTGATGCATCAAAGACTAGTGAGTAGTATGACAATCATCAGCAAAGGCATAAAGTAGATCACCAGGTAAATCAGACTCAATCTACTCCAAGGATGAATAGAAGCCAAAACCAACCTCAGGTTAATCATACTCAATTTTCTCCAAAGATGAATATCAATAGAAAATACAATCACCAGGTCAATAGATTCAATAGTCACAGGAACTTATTTATTGGGCAATGTTTTTCATGTCATAATTTTGGACACAAAGTTGCTCAATGTGTTGCTTACAAAAACATAATTAGTAGAGAAGCACGAAATCAAAGGAATGTAATAGGGGTCAAGAAAAGTTCCTATAATAACTTTTCTCTTCTTGAAAATGAAATAGAATGCTCAATTTGTAACAACTTTGGCCATGAAGAAAGAAAGAATCTCAAAAAGAAAGATGTGGTATAGCCTTGTATGTAGAAGGACAAGAAAATCAATGGTACATCGATAGTGGATGCTCAAAATGCATGACAGGTGACAAAGAAAAACTTCACTCATATAATGCCTCAGAAAAGGAAAAGAATGTCTCATTTGGAAATGACACTCCTGCTGTCATAAAAGGTAAAGGATCTGTTTTCTTGAAAGAAAAGGTTAAAGATGGAAATGTTATGTATGTAGACGGTTTAAAGCATAACCTGTTGAGTGTCATTCAAATGTGTGATCAAGGAAATGAAGTGGTGTTTCGATCAAACAGATGTGTTGTTCGTGAGCTTGATATAGAAGAGATCGTGATCAAAGTTACAAGAAATCCAAACAACTTATGCATACTCAAGGGAGGACAACAACAGTGCTATCTAAGAAAAAATGATGAAAAATGGTTGTGGCATAGAATATTGGGACATCTAAGCTTTTCTCAAATAAGAAAAGCATGTATATTGAAGGTTGTTCATGATCTTCCGAGTATTAGCGTTCCAGAAAATACAATATGCAAACCATGTCAAATCGGCAAGAAAACCAGAGTCCACTTCATGGAATAGGAAGGGTCAGCTAGTAAGCCTCTTGAACTTATCCATACTGATTTATGTGGATCACGAAGGAAAAAGTCACCTTGTGGAGAAGAATACTTTATTTTGTTCGTTGATGATTTTTCCAGAATGTATTGGATAGGTCTTCTAAAGCATAAAGATGAAGCTTTCGAAAACTTCCAAGGCTTCAAAGATTTTCTTGAAAATGAACCAGATCAAAAAATCAAATGCCTCAGATCTGATCAAGGAGGAGAATTTACCTCGAATTAATTCTTTGACTTTTGTGAACAACATGGAATAAAAAGGCAATTCTCCACCACAAGGATTCCTCAAGAAAATGGTGTGGTTGAAAGAATGAACATAACAATTCAAAAAATGGCTCAAGCTATGCTAGATGAATCTGGAACTCCTACATCCTTCTGAGGTGAATTTGCATTCACTACCGTAACTATTCTCAACCAAGGAAATGTTCGGGTAAACAACACACAGACTCCAAATGAACTTTGGTATGGTAGGACTCCCACTGTAAAATACTTTAAAGTTTTTGGAAGAAAATGTTATATCAAAAGGACTGATGAAAAATTTGGTAAGTTTGGACCTAGAGAAAATGAAGGTATTCTTCTTGGTTATTCTTCTAGAATTAAATGATATAAATGTTATAATAAAAGACTTGGAAAATTTGTTGAAAGCATTGATGTTGTAGTTGATGAAGCATGCAAAAATCCAAAACAGATAAAGTCAACAGAAGATTATGACAAGGAAGAAGATGGGGATTATTTTCCCACATCAAGTCAAAATCATATTGAAGAAGAAACCAATGAAGCACCAGAAGAAGAGATAATTGTAGAAGAAAAGACTCCATCCAGGTATGTTCAGAAAAATCATCCAAAAACTCAAATTTTAGGGGAAAAAGAGGTAGGTGTACAGACAAGAAATATGACAGGGACCTCAATCTATCTAGCATTAATATCTTACACTGAACCTCAAAATCTAAAACAATCATGCAAAGATGAATGTTTGGTCAAGGCCATGGATGAAGAACTTGTGAAAATTGAAAAAAATGATACTTGGGAATTATTTCCTAGACCTCATGATAAAAATATTATAGGAACTAAATGGATATTCAAAAACAAGCTAAATGGAAATGGACAACTCATTAGAAACAAGGCCAAACTTTTTCGTAAAGTGCATGCTCAACAAGAAGGTATAGATTTTGAAGAAAATTTTGCACCTGTTGCCATAATCAAAACCATAAGGATGTTTCTTGCTCTTTCTAGCTTTCAGAAATTCAAAGTATACCAAATGGATGTAAAATCAACCTTCCTGAATGTAGATTTAGAAGAAGAAGTTTATATTGAACAACCAGAAGGATTCATTGTTGGAAAGATGAAAAACTTGTATGCAGACTCAAAAAGGCCCTCTATGGTCTGAAACAGGCTCCAAGGACCTGGTATTAGCTTTTTTAGAAATATCTACACCAACAAGGTTTTACAAAAGGTTCAACAGATAGCAATCTATATACAAAGATTGAGACTGATAAATTGCTAATTATTATTGTTTATGTTGATGATATCATTTTTGGTAGCAACGAAGAATCCGTGAGTCTGAATTTTGCTTCAGTTTTGCAGCAAGAATTTGAAATGTCCTTTCTTGGTGAACTGACCTATTTTCATGGTCTATAAGTTCAACAAAATAGAGATGGTATTTTTCTCTCACAAACCAAATATCTCAAACAGATCTTGTAAAGGTATGGAATGGAAGATTCTAAACCTATATGTACCCCAATGGTAATGGGATGCAGTCTCAACTCAAATGATGAATCAACAGCATGTTAATGCCTCCAAAGTCGTTGTATCAACATTGGGGGATAACCACCCGGTCCGGACCTTAATACAACTCCTTTTCCATTTGGGATGGTGGCTCCGACTGGATATAATGGGACAAGTTTCCCAATAATGAATAAAAGGGGATGGATGAGTGATTGGTTTTCTAATAAATGATAATGAGTGGATGACTTAATCTAACAGCAAAAATATAAATGACTATTCTATCTCGGGAGGCTTCTATTCTTTCAAGTGCAACGCTTGATGATCTCTGTTCATTGATAGGCATATAGATGACTCTACACAATAAACATAGACATTCATTCACTTAATGATTGCTTTGTTCAAATAGTTGAACAAATTGATTAACAAAACATTGTTACACTTATCCTTTTATATTACCGATAATAAAAGAAAAGCATGCTGTAAACATACAGTAGTGGAAATTATAAGGAATTCTGTTAAAAACACACGCATATATCCGATAATAGCAAGAGCGATCAAACAACAATTCACATAAAAACAATGAACTTAGACATAGACAGTAGTACCATATGAGCTGCAAATCATTCCCAACATCAATCGCTATTTGAATTCCTTCTTCCAACTCAGAAATACTTTTAAATAAAGGCAGTAGTGCACATCCACATAAAAGCTTTGTTATCAAAATTGGAATAATTGGCCTAGTCTTTATAAAAAAATATGCCTGAAGTACAGTAGTGCAACTTCAGGTTTAAGTCATATACAAAAACTTACATCCCTTTCCAATGCATTGAAAGGGTCTATAAATACTTGATTAAAACTAACTAACTATAAAATTAAAATGCTACTTAATTGGTACAACTTGATTTGGAGTATCTTCCTCATAGCAATCTGGCAGTCGACAGCATGATTCATCACTTTGGTTGTTTGCCTTTCGACCTGAGTTGGCATATTGCTAGCATTGGTTCTACTTCTGGAGGGCGCCTGAGATGAGAATTGAGTTGAGCAGCATAGGTGGCATCTTTTATATCGGGAATGATACACCCGATTGCATCTGTTAGGCACTTGAGGACGGCTCTCTGGCTGTATGGTTTTACTAGGAACAACCAATAGGTGTCCCAAGTCAAACTATTAATACCTGCGATCAATCTCCCATTCTTTTCCACCTCTTGACAACATGACTGCTCCAATGATTTAGCCGATAGTAATTTACCTGGGGTACATTGAGAGATCATGTTAGATAAGTAGAGAGTATCATTAATCAATTCAACCAAATTACTTGTGGTTAATTTGCATCTGGAAACTGCTCTCTCTGCCTTCATTAACTGGGACTACCATTCCATAAATAGGATCTCTTTATGGGATTCTAAGATTTTTGGCAAATTAGCTGCCTGTCCCTCATCAGTGTCTTGCCACTCAACAAAATTGGTCAAGGTCTCATCGGCCTGCTCCAAGTCTATTCTAGCATCAACTGATTTACCGATTATTGATGTTGTTATGTCACATAGGGGTTCTGCTTGAGCGATTTTCTGACATAATAGTATTTATATTTGTGTTACCAATGCTTTGTTAATCTGTAGTGCTTCTGCTCTGAACTCGATAGGTTGTGGAAGATTCTTGGACTTTTCTATTTGGCCTAATAATTGAGCAATTTGCTCATCTTTCGACTTCACCATCTGTTCATTCACTGCTTTCAATTTTTCCAGTGCTTTTGACAACTCTTTCTGCTATTGAATTGAACTTGAATCAATCCTTTGTTTCTCTTCCTGCAATTGTTTATTCAATTGATTATTAATTTGTTGTTGCGTAGACAACTGCTGTTCGAGTTGCTCTGCTTTCTGTTGTGCCTCCGATAACTGTGCTTGTAGCGAGGCGATTGCTTGGTCCTTTTCTCTTAACATTTAGTCACTTTTGATGCCTTGTCCATGGTGGTCGCCAAATAGGCTCCAGCATATTGGGACAAT
Source organism: Pinus tabuliformis (assembly GCA_031772625.1). NCBI lineage: Eukaryota > Viridiplantae > Streptophyta > Pinopsida > Pinales > Pinaceae > Pinus > Pinus tabuliformis. The sequence goes on from CM062809.1 coordinate 975,956,953, forward strand.
TTTGTTAGGTCATCAGAAGGATCAAACTCCTCTTTCCAAACCACATTGGTTGTCACTGTTTCTTCAGGGAATAGGGAAGGTTGATCAATCCTTCTCCTTTTCCATCGTCGCTTTACTACAACCCTATGCCTTGGGCTGTAAAAGACATCCAATGGAGGTATATCCTCCACTTGAAAAATGATCTGATCTGAAGGATCTTTGGGAATTATCTCTATTTCCGTAGAAGGGGGTAGGCCGCTCATTCCACTTGGAACCTCTTTTGATGTTGTATCCTGTGTATCAGCCGCTTTGGATGTATCAGCTTCCTTTGAGCTTTCAAGATTGCTTATGATTGAATCAAATTGTTTCCATTCCTGGAGCAACTTCAGGTCAATCTGGGCATCGACATTCACATCTGTGCTGCTCTGCTCCTGCTCTGGCACGGATACAATCTCTCAAGAGATTTTAGCCTTACTGTTTAATTAAATGGTTGTTTAAACCTTTCAATCCTTTAAATGCTCATCATATCATTTATTGGCCGAATAATTCATTTAAGCATGGCTTTGATGTTTTGGCAGTTGAGTGTAAGTGAATCACTATTGGGAAGAGAAAGGCCTTTAATACTAAATAACCATAATATATCACGGCCTTATCAATATTTTATGAAATGTGCACCTAGATTTATCGCAATCGGCAATCAGGGGAATGCTTAAGTTGCTATATTGGTGTCCTTTCGGAATCCCCGATCACCGATAGCGATATTGCCAGTTCGCATCGGGAGTTTTTAAACGAGGGCTTTAGATGCATGCATGCTACATTCCCCGATCGCCGATAGCGATATCACATCGAAGCAAAGAGAGGGGCCTTTTATTATGATTGCTTTCCTTCCCGATATCCGATAGTCATTTGTGCATTGTCGCATCGGGGAAAACCAATGGGTCTTATGTCATGCATCCTTTGTTATTGCGATATGCGATCTTGCAATCTCTTTATCACAATAATAAAGGATTATCCAATTTTTATTATAACACCGATTAAGTGATTTATCAAAAAGGTTTATAATGTTTTATTTCTTTTCGGACCTTCTGAATAATCATAAGTTGATACCAATTCAATCTAAAAGGGACCCATTTCATATTATAGTTTTGAAAATAAAAATTTTATGAAATGGGGGGTTGTTATACAACACAACACAACAGTACATCAACCAACTTACAGATCCATTATTAGCAATCTTCTTTATCTAACAATTATTCGACCTGACATCATGCATGTAGTAGGAATAGTTGGAAGATTCCAAGAAAATCCAAAGGAATCACACCTTCGGGCGGTGAAAAGAATTTTCAAATATCTTCAAGGAACTCAAAACTTTGGTTTATGGTATCCTAGAGATGTAGATCTTAATCTTCATGCATATACACATGCAGATTGGGCAGGAAGCATTGACGACAGAAAAAGCACTAGTGGTGATGCATTCTATATGGGTTCCAGGTTAGTGTCTTGGTTCAGCAAGAAACGAAGTTCAATTGCTTTATCTACAGCTGAAGCAGAATATGTGGCTGTTGCATCTTGCTACACACAACTACATTGGATGATGCAAACCTTGCAAGACATTCAAATCACATGTACTCTACCCATCTCCATTCTATGTGATAATACAAGTGCCATTAGTATTTCAAAGAATCCAGTCATGCAGTCCAAGACCAAGCACATACCCATCAAATACCATTTTCTACATGAACAAGTGCTTGAACAAAAGGTGAAATTGGAGTATGTTCCCTCCAAAGAATAGGTTGCTGATATATTCACCAAATCACTGCCCAGAGAACCATCTGAATATGTCAGACAAAATCTGGGAGTACTTGCTAAATCTTCCCGCTGTTAAATCCAATTTTTCAAAGAAAGGTTATTGTATGCGTGTTTCATGAAGTATAGTCGCGTACACACACAGGTTTCTGTGGGTCAAGGAGCATATATGTTTTTCAAACAAGAAAAAGAGTGGAGCAGGCTCTGATATGGGTGCTCTATCTAATATTGATTATTACAGTCTATTGAAATGCTCTGTTCATTAATTTTTATCGAACCGACAAAGATGCCTTGATCATTGACTTATTAACAATGCACAGGTAGCATAGGTTTAGGGGGAGCATTAGCCTCCACTTGCATTCTGCATTGTTGGCATTATTATTCCTAAGTCTAGCTATGACTTCAGATATTTATACCTTTTTTTGCTTAAGACATGTAAAAGTCTAGGGTGTGATATGCCTTCTCATACATTTGAATGAGACCTATCGGACAAATGATGTAATTTGTATCCCCACTTTGCATGGGATGGATGATGTAATTATATTTCTGTCATGTATAAAAAAAAATTGGTATATCCCACTTGGTTGGGTGGATGAGTCAAATTTTGTATATCCCCACTTGGTTCGGAGATGGATGTATGTATGAGTGATTGGTGATAGGAAGGTCATACTCACATAGTTGAGTTATGGAATCATGTTATTATTTTGGAGAATATTTTTGCAGACTTTGCTTGTCCTCAGGGGGAGCATGGATGGTTTCAGTACATCTCAGCATGTACAAAGGGGAGCTCAATTAGACAGTTCAACATGTACTCAGGGGGAGCATGAACAACATAGGGAGAGAATATATTGGTTCACCCTTTGCCCTTCATATCAAAGGGGGAGAGGGTATTGATGCTGTTATTGCCATCATGTCCAAAGGGGGAGATTGCTGGAATTATGGTACAAGTATTGTCCTTGATGGCAACTCACTTAGATGAAAGCTCACATTGTAACAGGTCAACAACAAAGAATTATAGATTAGACTGCAAAGAAAGAAGAAAGAGAGGTATACGCAAGTTCACCTTTTTCAAGCTACATATACACGTAGGTTTACTGAACAAAAGGAGCGTATACATACACATGCACTTTCACAGAAGGAAAAGCATGTATATCTTGGAAAAACAAGGTAATTGGTCCGAGGCATTTGGTCGAAGGTATTGGTCCTAAGTAGTTTTGGTCCATGGTATTGAGAAAGGCCTAAAACTATATAAGGAGGATAAGATCATTAGACCAAGTGTGCAAGTATTTGAATATATTATGAGTTGTTGGATCACATATGCAGGTTAATGAGCTTCTAATGGTTTACTTGATTTGATCTAAGGAGGCACCTTTATGGCTAATGAGGTTGATGGATCAGGATCATAAAGGCTTAAAAGTATTATCATTATGTGGTTTGATCTTGAACAATCTAGATCTGAATACTGGCGTGTGTTTTATTTTGTAAATGTGATGATCTGGGTATGATTGAAGTCTAGAATAGCTGTGATGTTTTAAGTTCGCATTTACAGATCTATGCGCAGGTTCGCTTTAGTAAAAGAGCATATACACGCTACTTCAGCATATCAAAGTAGCGCATACCTCATAAATTGGAATTTGTAGATATGTACGCTGGTTCCCTTTGGTAAAAGTGCGTATACAAGCTGGTTCAACACATGGAAGTACCATATACCTTATGAAGCATGATGTTTAAAGTTTCAGTTGTTTTTGTTTGTTGTTACAGCATTTTGGGTTCTGCTTTGTGTTCTGGTGACTGTATTCTAGTGACAGTATTCTTATTGATCAGACTGATTGATTTTGATTTGCTTCAGTGATGATGGGTTGTCAGTGATTGATTGATTTAGTTGTGCTTGATTCAGAATGTGATGATTGATTTTCAGTGATTGGTTGATGTGGATGCATTGGATGGTTGTATTGCAGTTATGGTTTTTTGAGTTTCAATGTTGTTGATGGGTGGAGTATGAAAATTGGATGAAACGTGGCCTTCAGATTGTGGTGTTGTGTTCCAGGAGTATCCAGTCTAAAAATTCATGAAACGTGGTCCCTAGTGGAACAATGGAGTTTTCTGTAGGCTAGCACCTATGTACTAGTAAACATATTGGCTAGTACAAGAGCTAGGGGGTTGTAGCTCCCTTATAGTGGTAGCTGGAGAATGAGAGAAGGTTGTAGCCTTTTGCAGGTGGGTGCTTCTGTACTGGTATGAGTCTGCATTAGTACAACATTGTAAATAGATTTTCTTATTATTAAAAGAAGACAGAGACGATAGTAGCAGGTGGTTTTTACCCACATTGGGTTTCCACCTTATATCTTGGTGTTCATGTGTGTTTTATGTGTGATTCTTTATTCTGCTTTTATCTTTGATATACTTGTTTAAGATCAATACATGATAAATTGTCTAAATCAAAAGTTCTTTGCGTATACACTAGTTGCTTTAAGTACAGTCATGTGTACACGCTAGTTCACTTCATTGAAGTAGTGTATATAAATCTGTTTGGGAAAGAAAATTATAGATTTGATAATACTGATTCACCCTCCTCTCATTATTATTTCCAATAGAATTATTTCTATAAAAGACAATATTCAATATTTCCTTCCTAGATTATGATGATAGGACACTCAATTAAGACATGATAACACCCACTTTATCTAATCTCGGAGCCAAAAATTCATTCACTGCTATGCAATTTTGACCATAGGATATAGTGAGCACAGGTATGCCCAAATCCACTAGCTAGGTATATTATTTGTTCCAAAAACATCAAATAAATTCAAGCATTTGCTGTAATTAGAGTTCTTCTAGCCGTAAAGTTCAATATTTCCCTGGAGTCATTTTTCTTTGGATTAAATAATTATTTTTCATATACTATGTTGTGACATACCTCTTGATACCAAAAATAATCCAAGGAGAAATACAATAAGGAAAGTGAATGATCCAAATGTTTTTGAGAATATCATGTTTTGACCCAATGAAGCTACAAATTTAAAAATTTCCAATAACATCTGATGCATCTTTGGAGGAAAAATTTCTTAAATAACCTGCAATAGTCAAGGTAATCTCCTAGGTTACTCATTGCATATTTTGGTGCTCTAATAACTGAAACAATTTTGATGTCAATGCTTTAATTTTATTTTTCATATGGATAATTTTCCAAAGGGGCATGTTACATTTTGTTTTCATTCATTCATCAATAAAACAAAAATGAAGTATATATAGATATTATTTCACAAAAAATAATTTGAAATTCATCTTTAATTTCAGGCTACATAGGAAGATTCAATGTCCATAATTAAATCTATTCATCTAGTTGTATCTCATCGATGTCCTACAGTCACATAACTTTCTTTAATTGGGATATTGACAAATAGATAATGGACTGTAAAATAGGCTTTTTAATTTCTATTCATGTAAGGAAGCTTTTTGTTTTCCAGCAAAAATAAAACAATAAATTTATTTAGATAAAAGCCATCACATGTACATAACAGATGTATGTGCTAAAACTATTGAGCAAAACACATTTAATGCAGGAAACTCATAAAAAAAGGAACTAGCTCCAAGAAGAACAAATTTTGAAGATGAAAAAAAAAACATCGCTAGGAAGAGATGCCTAGAAATAGAGCCAATGAAGGAAATCCAGAATCTGTCATAATAGCCATAGCCAAAAAGAGATCAAAAGTATCCCACCAAAAAAAAAATCCTTACATTCAAGAATTATTGCCACCAAGAAAAAATGGGGACATGATAGGAACGTCGAGGATGTACTATAAAAACAAGAGCTCTGGCCATAGAAATAAGATCACTCCTATGCTAGAAAACTAAGGACAATGTGTCGAAGGCTCGGAAAAAGCCCTTGGCCACAGAAAAAATATCAATCGTACTCTCGAAAACTATATATAGAACACATTAAAGTTACAGATAGAGCTTGTGATGCAAAATTTTAATTAATAATACCAGGTGGCATAGAGACACCTCACTTTGAAAGGGAGTCAACCATGGTGTTCAATTCTCTAAAGATATGGGTGAAATAAATGTGGGAGGAGTCCTTCAGAGACAAAATATGTAGGGAAACTTTTCAACAGTGGACAAAATATTCAAATAATTAACCGATGAGTTTGGCATAAAATGTGCCTATAACAAAAAAAGGGGGGTGCAGTTTAATTGTTTTATGTCTTGAATTTTTTCTCAAAATTTGGAGATACAATTCCAGGCGAAACTATAATTTTGAGTTAGTTAAAATGTGTTTTTGAATGAATAAATGAATTTATTTCTCTTAAAACCCCTTGAGGAACTTGGATTATGCAGTCTACACAACCCAAACTTGTAATTCCAACAAATTCCTGTCAATTGAGAAAAAATTAGCCAAAATATATGCTCGAGAAAAAAAAACCCAAACCATGGAAAAATTAGACTGTGCAAAAAGAAAACTAGTACTTCTAGAAATTGACTTTTAGGTAGTTATTTTTGACTATATTTTGCATGATACACAAGTTGAATATGGCCTACATATAACAACATAATAAATTCGTTCATACTTCTATATATCTATAAAACTGGATTTTCTATGTGTGTTACTGATTCATAAATATACAAATCATAATTCTCATTCTTACATGCCATTTACTACCATATACCATTTCCCTTTAGGGTTGGAAAATAATCATAGAACCTTAAAGCTTAAGGCCACTAGATATTGTGTTGTAGGTACTTAATTGCACTAGATAAATCTTGAGGGACTAAAGCCAAAATGTGCAATGCAAGATGTGGGTGAATATATTATTAAGAGTATGCACTAGGGGATCTACGAACATCATTTTGTAGAAAGGCCTACAAATCATTAAATTAAAACATTTGGGTGCTATTGGCATACCATGTTTTTTGATGTTCATAAATTTCCTACGTAGAACTCGAGAACTTTGCTAGAAGACAGAAGCTCCCAACATTACCTTTCAAGGATGTCTAAATAGAAGACCCATTCTATTAGTAGGGCCTTTAATTCATAGGAGAAATACATCTCCCTTCTAATGGCTAGCATAGATGAATCCTTATAGCTATTTATTAGTTGAACAAATGCGTAGAGGCCATCCCAACCAAATATGCCACTGTCCTCATTATCATTATATTACTAGAAAAGAACATAATATCTAGGTTTTGTTGTCCTAAAAAAATAGTAACTAAGAATGCTTAAGCCTTTAGCTCCTTTTGTTGAAAAATGCAACAAGAAAATCCTAATTTAATTTTTTCCTTGAATTAAAATATAATTATGATTCTCATAGAAACTTGTAATATTTATCTAACTTAATTTGACCTATTTGACTCAGTTAATTCGAGTTGGGAGTCTATCTAGAGTAATGTAGAGTGGTTCCCAAATTTTAGGGAGGCCAGGTTGAGTTCTTTTGAGTTGTCATTATTTAATTTAGTTTAGCTAAGTTAAATTCAATTAAACTAGTCCCAACTGATGGAGGAATTAGTGGGACAACTAGTAGTGGGATCTAACCAACACTACTCAACCAGTGAACTGAAGATTCACTCATAATTAACTCATGCATGTAATATCAGAGAAAGACCTAGTTGATATGAGAGTTTACGGATAGTGTACTATCAGTTGTAAAAGCATCTAAATTAAATCGATGGTGCATTTATGGATGAGGAATTTCCCAATTAAATATTGGCTAATTCCCTAGTGTTAGGCCTCTATACTACTAGTGTAACCCCTTACTGTTATTAGTAGAACCCCATTATTATATTGTTGTACCCATGTAGTCCCCATATTGTTACAATTGTGCCCCAAAGAAGCCCACTATTGTTATTATTGTGCCCTTACATTATCATTGTTATGTCGACTCTGATTATATTATGACCCCTTAGAATCCTATATATAGAAAGGGGGTCTTGTCATTTGTATCATCTAAGAATTGATCATTTGTGTAATGTAAAGGAGGTTTCCCCTAGAAGAGGCTTATTTCTAAGGCGTTCATCTATCTCTTCTATCTTTTTGTGAGCTCGTTTCATAACATTTGGTATCAAAGCTTTGGATTCTAGGGTTTCTCTACTCCAAATAGGTCATCATGACATTTTCATTATAATTTTTTTCTGCAACGTTTCAGATGCTACAAGAAAAACCCATTTAGGACGAAATCATTCTGAACCTCGAGTCTGAATTTCAGAGATTTTTGAACCATATTTGGGGAGGTATGATCTGAGGAAGTTGGCCTTTTTGCAGACTCCCAAATTACATTCCAAATAGGTGACCTAGGGAAAATCCTCATAAATTTTGTTTTGAGCATCAGATTACAATTTCATCAGAAGTTATAGAAAGAGGATAAACTGTAGTTTCCTGTGTATATTTTTTTTTATCCAAAGGTCAAAACAGTGACACGTGGCACTTCATATAAGTTCACTCTTTTGAAAAGGTATATAAGAGATTGTGCATAACTCTTTCTTGGAGAATCTAAATTTGATCAGACTGGTGGCATTGGAAAGAGGACGCAGAGGGCTAATACATATTGCAATTTTAGAACTTAAAGATCCAAAAGTACATAGTTATAGTCATTTCAATATGGAGCTCCTAAAATCAAGAACAAGCGAAATGAGGAAGTTTGATGGCAAGGATCTGGTAAATTGGATACTACAGATGGAGAAATATTTTAATATGCATTGTGTACAACTATTACAAAAGGTATGTATTTCATCTTCATATTTATAGCAAGATCATTTTTTATGGTATAAAGGGCTTTGTTCTCGTAAACAACTTGTTACATGGTCAATTTTCATGGAGGAAATTACAACACATTATGAGAATACAAAGAGAAACACCTGCTTTAGAGAAACACCACAGCAATTGAAAGAAAAAAGAGAAAAAGGGCTTTGTTACAAAGTGGAAAGCAAAATTATGGCAACAAGAAATTCTACCCCTCACAACTATAAAGATAGAAGTGTTGTTTCTCCTAGCCTTCCATAACATACAAGGGTTACACCACAACAATTGGAAGAAGAAAGAGAAAAAGGGCTTTGTTACAATTGTGATAGCAAATGCACTAAAGGTCATAAGTGTGCTGAGAAGAAATTATTTTACATAGATTATGAAGAGGAGGAAGAAAAGGATCAAGAAACATCAAAAGAAGAGGATATACGCCAGGACCCAACTGCAGAGAAAGAAGAAATGAATCTAACCATATCTTGTAAAGCATTGGCAAGAATTGCCACTCCTCAAACTATCAAGATAGAAGGACATATCAAGAAGAAAAAGGTTCAAGAAGTGAAAGATCACATCAAGAAAGAAGAAATGAATCCAACCATATCTTGTAATGCATTGGCTGCAATTACCACTCCTCAAAGTATCCAGATAGAAGGACATATCGAGAAAAAAAATGTTCAAGGAGTGAAAGATCACATCAAGCATCAAGAAATGAATCTGACCATATCTTGTAAAGCATTGGATGAAATTACCACTCCTCAAACTCTCAAGATAGGGGGACATATCAAGAAGAAAAAGGTTCAAGCAATGAAAGATCACATCAAGCATCAACAACAAATTCTCCAACCTTTAAAGGATAACACCACTTTGGTGCAAATTCAAATGAAACAACAGGTAGATCAACATCATAGTTAAAAATATTTTGATGTAGGTGATTGGTTAGTTTTACTGCTACATCTCAAGCAAGCTATTTATGAGAAGGAAATGTTGGCAATGCTACATGCACTTAAGAAATGGCGACTTTAACAAATGTGAAGACACTTCAAGGTAAAAATAGATCATGATAGTCTTAAATACTTTTTAGAAAAACTATTATATTTAGAAGAACAAAAAAAATGGGTCACAAATATGTTGGGTTATGACTTTGACATCATCTATAGAAAAGGGAAGAAAAATTTTGTTGCATATGCACTCTCAAGAAAGGATGAGGATGTGGAAGCATTTTTTTGTGCTATTTCTATTATCGAACCAGATTGGACAAACAAAGAAAGGGATGAATGGAAGAAGGACAAAGAAGTGTGGACACTCATTCAAACGTTGCAGAATATCCCAATTCAAACAATATTGCCAGAACTTGAAGAGGAAGGAAAAATCATATTAGTTGCTGGAGTAGTCATAGAAACAAGAAATTGAAGGCTACGAAATCGATCAATTTCAAAGTATCTCATCAAGTGGAAAAACTTACCCGCTGAAGATTCCACATGGGAGGACAAGAATTTTATACAGAAGCATCAAGAACTACTCAAGCGTTGAGGAAAACACTTTTTGAAGGAGAGGGGCATGTTAGGCCACTATACTATTAGTGTAACCCCTTATTTTTATTAGCACAACCCCATTATTATATTGTTGTACCTATGTAGTCCCCATATTGTTACTATTGTTCCAATTAGAAGCCCACTATTGTTAATATTGTGCCCTTACATTATTATTGTTATGTCAGCTCTGATTATATTATGACCCCTTAGACTCCTATATATAGAAAGGAGGTCTTGTCATTTGTATCCTCTAAGAATTGTTCATTTGTGTAATGTAAAGGAGGTTGCCCCCTCGAAGAGGCTTATTTATAAGGCGTTCATCTATCTTTTCTATCTTTTTGTGAGCTGGTTTCATAACACCTAGGAATCTACGAAAGGAAATAGGAGCTTAGGAGGCTATGTATTGACTAGATCCTTTTTTTGAAGCAGTGGGATTGATTGTGATAGTGAAGAGCTTGCTCGGGCTTGAGAAAAGCATTGTAATCTTATCAATTTTTTTTATTAATGAAATATATAGGTAACAGGGGTTTTTAGCTGTGTCTTTCCCTATAAAATTATTGTGTTATGTGTGATCGAATTATTCCTTTTTATTCTTTGTGATTTCATCGATCAATTATTTTTACCGTTGATGAGTAGAGTAGATTCAAGTAAATTATTTTAGCATATTACAATCTAAAGTTTGAATCTACAAGGAATTTTTACATGGTATCGGAGATGAAATGACCATAAAAAAGGATAATACGAGTTTATATTTCGCACGATAAACTGAATTTGCAGCATCATACTTCAGAGCTAGAAATATTTCATTCTATAGATTGAGGCTTGAATATGCTCTTGAGGGAAGTTCATACTATATTACTTGTAAGGATGAGATGTAGGTTGTGTTGGAAGAAAATGATATTGAGGAATTCATAGACAATGATATTTGTAAGACTCCAACAACTGATGCTCAAGATCCGGTAGAGTGTATAAAGTTTGTGGGAAAGGCGAGAAGGATTATCCTAGAAGGAGTTCGAGATCATATTCTCTCAAAAATCCATGATAAGGAAACTACATTTGCAATGAGGAATGCCTTGGTATGCATATTTCAAAATAGTAGTGACCATTGAAAGCCAAGACTAGAGGACAAGCTCAGAAATATCAAGATGGAGAAGGGCGATATAATACCGAAGTACTTGATCAAGTTCACCCAATGTCAGGATGAGTTTGGAAGCGTCCGTGTTACAGTTCTTAGAGATGATTTGGTGAGCCTAGTAATTAAAGGACTTCCCAAGATTTGGCACAACTACCAGGACTCAGTTAATGGGAGGAAGAAGCTACCAGAGTGGGAGCAATTATGGTCTAACTTGGTACAAGAAGAGATCTAATGAAACAATACGATCGATCCTCATCCAAGCATGATTATGAGAAGAATTATTCCTTAGCTAAAAAGGAAAAGAAAGGGAACGGGAAGTCATCCCATTCCAAATGAGATTCCAGTTAGGGCAGTAAGAAGAAGGAAATGTCGAAGATTAAATGCTTTCATTGTCACGAGCTGAGACAGTATCCCGCAAAGTGTCCACATAAGAAGGTTAGTAAGAAGACCTCAAGAGGAGTGGTAGCTGAATCTCTTGCTTCACAATTCAAGTTGGATTTCACCCTTATTGATAGAATGGTGATATTGGTGATGGGTAGTGTGTTGTACCTGGATAATCGAGCTTCATTCCATCTGACCAGAAACAAAGAGTTCTTTAGTGACTTGGAGGAGAAGGAACTCCACATGAACATAGAGATGGGAGATGATGGGAGGTATAGCACGGTTGTCATCAGTACTATTACATTTCAGAGGGAGTCTAGTTCTCCCTCCACATTAAAAGATTTCATGTATGTTCCAGGTTTGAAGAAGAAATTGGTTTCAATTTCCATGTAGGAGGACCATGGCTACGATGTGATTTTTAGTAAGGGAAAGGATTTCCTTCGTCACATAGCCTTAGGACAGGTAAAGAAGATCAGGGTTTGGGTGAAGAACCTATACAAATTGGATGTAGAATATTGCACTGCTCTGAACACTAAAGCAAAACAGGTGCAGAGTCAAGACGTTGGTGAGTTCTCATATAGATTAAAGGGTCACTTTCACCATAGAGCTTTGAAGATCATGCAAAAAATTTCTACAGGACTTCCCAAGAGTGCAATAGAGTAGAGTGACACATGCAAAGGCTGTACATTGGGGAAGTACACCAAAGCTTCCTTTCATGATAAATAAAATTGAGCATAAGTGATCCTTGATCGAGTTCACTCACATGTGTGTGGACCATTCTCGACAACATCCATGACCAAGCATGGGTATGATGTAATATTTGTTTGTAATTTTTCTCATAAGTGCTAGATTTTATTCATGTAGAAGGAAGATCAGAGTTTACTAAATTTTGTGAATTTAAAGCACTTTTCGAGAAAGATACTGGTAGAAAAGTTAAAGCTCCTAGAAGCGATAGCACTGGAGAATATTTGTCGAATGAATTCAGGAGCTTATGTGCATGAAAAGGCATTCAAAAAGAGTCAATAACACCTCATAACCCATAACAGAATGTCGTGTCTTAAAGGAAGAACATAAGTATCATGGGAGTAGCACAATCGATGTTACATGATCGGGGCCTAGTATTACACATGTGCATTGAAGCATGAAATGCATCTATTTATTTATAGAACATAAGCCCTCATCAAATTCTCAGGATGAGTACACCAGAAGAAAATTCTCCAGGTAAGAAATTATATGTGGCACACTTTAGGGTCTTTGGTTTACTAGTCTATTGTCATGTAACCAAGGACGCATGGAAAAAGCTAGAACCAACAACTAAGTTTTACATATTTGTGCAGTACACTAATACACCTAACAACTACTAGATGTACGTGCACTCCAGCAGGATGACAGTGGTTCATAGAGATGTGAAGTTCGATGAAGAGAAGAAAATCAGATGTTCGCTTGAGAGGGAGCTTCAATTACATGTAGATGAGGATGATTTAACTCCAAAGGAGGAACCTCAAGATGATGTGGAGAAGCCACATGCAGAAGAGTAGAGAGTGGAAGTGCCCACTCATGCAGATAATTCCAGAAATGGAAGGAAGCACAATAGAGAGGCAGACATATTGATGCATGATGCTATAGATAATGAGGGAGAACCCACCTCATATCGTAGATAGAGGAGGTCAGCAGATTGGTACACTAGCTACATGGCTCAAATGAGAGAGTGTGTAGAGATTGAGCCATCATCATTTGAGGAAGAAATGTAGACACTAGTATGGGTTGATGCCATGGTTGAGGAGTTTGACTCCATGATTAGGAACAATGTTTGGGAAGTGGGCCCAAGACCACCAGACAAGTCAATGTTGAGTTCCAGATGGCTTTACAAAGTAAATCAAGTAGTAGATGGGAGTGCGGAGAAACATAAGGCCAGATTTGTGGTGAGAGGGTTCTCTGAGGTGGAGAGAATTGACTAATGTAGCACTATCCTCCCACACCCACCAAAGAAACTGACTAACTAGGGTAAACATACATTGAGAGGCCACTATGGTATGTGTCAACCTCCTAAGTCATGTTAGGAAGTGGAACTTATGGACACACCCCATACAAACATTAAACATTAGCTATAGGACCCTAAGGAAAAAATCCAATACTTTAGACAACTTGCCCTTAGGTCCCACTGAAATTTTGGAAAAATTAAGCCTTATTCGCTCTCATGATATAGGAATGGTAGTGTCTAGAAGCCCAAATTCACCCTCATAGGCTTACCTACTAGCAACCAGAGACTAAATTTGTTACTGTTATGCCAACGACCTTGAGATTTGAGCCACCTTTTTAGGCCCAAAGCCCGGGTCACTGCCCATAGTTTCTTGATACCTTTAGAATAGTAAAATGACATAGAAATGACAGTATTAAAGCAAATGATTGTTTAAGACCTTGAATGGAGCCCTCCTAGCCATGACAGGAATTTGGTCAAACATATCGTGAATATGTAATCTACAGTTGTAAATAACAGTTCTGAGCATAGGGTTCTCATACTTAACTGAGAATCGCTAAGAACCATTGATGCCTCAATACAATAGCTTCCATTCCATCCATTTGGTCATATATTCATTGATCATTCAATCATAATTAAAACCATGATGAAATCAATAAATGGTTTTTGTCATAAACACATACATAACGAGCATAATAGCAGCAAAAATACTCATGCAAGTAAAACCATATAGACCACACATAATCCATCAAAATACTAGAAATACAAGGATAAATAACCATTCATTAATGATGCAAAATACAAATTCGGGATGGGATTTTCACATTCCACCAGAATGTAGAATCACTGAGCCAATTCTCTCTTTACCCATTAACCCCCATGCCATATTCCAAGCATGAATGTGGGATCTCATAGAACAGATCAATCAAAACTCATCCAAGCCTTATAGAGGCATTCCACCTTAACCCATCAAACAATGATTCTACCCACATTTGGACATCACAAAACCATCATTAGATTGGTCTCCATCCAAGGCTTCCAAGGCTTCCTGAACATTTGTTCCAACCAAGGCTTCTAGGACTAGTAACTCAACCCACAACTATAGCCAAGCTTCTCGAGAGTTTCTCCTACCAAGGCTACATGACCAGTAACGAAACCCCCCCAAAGGCTTCCAGAGCGGTTTTCTAGCCAAGGCTTCTAGGACTAGTAACACAACCCAGGTTGTTTCAGAGCTTCCAGAGTGTTTGTCCAACAAGGGCTTCCAAGAACTAAGAATTTGTTATCATTGGTCACGATTTGAAAAGAAGGACATCAATTTATTGTGGAAAATAGCTTAGTAAAAATCAACACCATTAAACAAAACTTGAAGACTGTTATGGCTAAGTAAGAATATGGGAAGCTTCTAAGGATTAAAGAGGTTATCATTTTGTGGAAGTCAGACTTTGCAGGAGCAATAAGTTTGAATATTTCACCTATAAGGTTGTGGCATGTTAGATATGGACGTTTAAAATTTGAAAGTCTATTTTATATTTAAAATTAGAGAATTCTTAGAGGACCTCCAACTTTTAAGAAATAAAATGCAAGATGTGGAGCTTTCATCAATGAGAAACAAGTTGGAGAGAATTTTCCAACAAGTTCATGGCATGCAAAAAAATATTTTCAGTTGGTTTACAGTGACATTTTTGGACCTATAGAAGCTTCTCTAGGAGGTTGTAATTGAAAGATATTACAACAATAACTTGTTACTCTCCAAAATAGAAGCACCATTCTGATGGTGTTCAACTCAAAAATGTTGAAAAGTACATCAGATGGATGTCATAAGTTCCCTCTTCAATGGGGACTTGCAAGAACAACTTTATATGACTGAACCTGTTGGTTTTGAGCTCGAAGGACAAGAACACAAATCTTGTGAATTAATTAAGGCTTTATATGGGTTGAATCAAGCTCCAAAAGCTTGGTTTTCAAAAATGGATGAGAATATTTGCAAGGTAGGATTTATGTGAATTAATTCAAATGATACCTTATATGTTCACCAACATGGTAAAAAAATGGTGATTTTATTTATGCATGTGGATGAATTGATCATTATTATAAGCAAGAATGAACATATTGGGCATGTAAATAAGGAATTGCAAATTGCATTCAAGATGATTTATCTAGGACAACTTCACTACTTTCTTGGAGTTGAAATATTCCAAAATCCAAACAATAGTTTCATTAGTCAAAGAAAATATGCATTTGACCTAGTAAAGTCTTTGGAATATAAGATTTGTATGTCTTTTCTCAACCTAATGGAGAAAAAAAATAAAACTTTTAGAATTTAATGTGGGCAAATGTGTAAACAAAACTAATTACATATAGGTTATTGGTAGCTTGTGATGAGATCCATCAATAGGTATATTTTGAAGATTAACATGCCATCCTCCAACGTTAAAACTAGCATTCTCTTTCATTTATTCACATTTTTCATTGTATTATGCTTACTAAGAGGAGTAAAAGGTGTTTTTCATAGCATGTTTCCTAATGTGCTTTAATTGGAGGAAAACGAGGCATTTTTAGGCTATTGCTATGTAGCAGCTCAATGGAGACAACTAGGAGAGATTCTAGCGGGTCTTTCCACCTCCTTAACTCCCTAAACTCATCCTGGGATCACCATATCCTCTCTCACCAATTTGAATTCATTGGTAGCTGAGTGACTCCTAGTCCAAGTGAAGATCAATGATGACAAGATCTACCATTTTCTAGAACAAGGAGGTAACCATTCCTAGTTTCAAGGGAGTTTCTTAAGGTTCCCTTTTGTTTAAATAAACTATAAGAAGAGCTCATTAGGAATCAAATATTTTGTTCAGCTAGGTGTACCATTGAGCTCCATCCATTGACATTGTTATTTTCATCTTTTACGTGACATATTAGACCTACACTTTTTGATAATGAGATGTTGGATTTTAAGCTACATCTAAGTTAGTTTCAAAGAGTTGAGACCCTTGGTTTTGGGCCAAACCCAGAGGCTTTGGTACCTCTTCTTGTACTTATGTTTCTTCCTAATTATAAGAATTTCATAGTTTATTTCATTTCAATAGAGGTTAACCTATAAAATCATGTGGTTGTAACCTCTACTTGACCTCTCTTATGGGAGAAAGAGTGGAAGGTTTCAAAACCACAACCCAAAAAAATTATGTTTATTATTTTTTGGAAGTAAATTAGTATTGGTTTTTCTGTTTTACATTTTATTTATGTAGTTTAGAGGTTAGTTCAGTGATTAGATCAATGGTTTGCATGAATTAGATGTCAATTCAATTCAACTCATTTTTTTCATCATAATTTATTTCATTTTGTAAATGATAAATGGATGCATGCATGTGATTGAGGGTTGATTGATTTGTATGGAAGGGCACCTTCATCACTTCCATCCTTAGCTCTTTCAACAACTCCTTCCACCTCCAATCACTATAGTAAAAACCATGGTTTATAAGCTATTCCGTCTAGGTCACTGCGAGCACTCACCCTAGGGAAAGGCAAGCCTATGAGAGGTCCTATGTTTTGATATGGGCTCAAACCAACATCTTTTCATTTTAGTCAACTATTATTCACCTCTCGATACGCCAAAGCGATAATTTTCACCTTGAAAACCACTCAGATTCCCTCCTGTAACATTACAAACCTGCATGTAGCATTACAGGCCTCTTGTTGCAATCACTTGTACAAAACTTGTAACAACCTTTTTGTTCATCTGTTTTGACCCACACTATAAATTTGACCTAACATAGATGCATAATGACCCTTAGCTATGATAATATGATCAGGAAAATCTCTTAGGCCACTTCAAACCTTCCTTCTCTTCACTACAAAAATAGAGTGGAGTCAATTCCTTTATCATGTAAGTAGCTTATTTATTTATGAGAAAATATGAATTAGGTAGATGTTGTCTATGATTCTGATTGGTAGTTTGATGAATTCTGCAAGATAACATCACTTCATTTCTACAAGTAGGTTAGCCTCTATCTTTTCATGGATTGAGTAGTTATGATTTTACAGGTTGAGTCAATGGAATTTCTATTTTCATAACTTAGAAGCAATTTCCAATCTCTCATTTTATCAAGATTTTATTTTAATTCAGTAGAAGGAAGATTCTTTGAGCACATTTTGATCTAATGTCTTAATTGATGGTGGCATGAGTGGAATCATATTTTTTGTGCAAATAGAACTGCCACCTCAAAGTTTTTATGAACCCTGGGTTGATAATTTGAGTTGAGGATCCCTTGGGAGATGCAACGTTCTTGGTGCAATACCAGGGATCACCATGTTTTAGCATCATTGTCGGGAGGTGTCTAGGTAGATGTTTGATGAGTGCTAGTATTGTAGTAAGAATGTTGCAACTCATGGGGCTACCAACTTTACTTCATCAGCCTGGGGTTCATACAAACTTGGAGGTGACAGTGCTCTATACACAATAGATGTAATGGTCTACTATTGTCACTTTTTAACCAGGGTGATAGACCACTAAGGTTTCTCAAACTAGTCTTCTATTGACTAGAAGAAGTCTAATTATCAAATTGACAAGGGAAAGGTATCCTTAACAAAAGAAAAGGAATGTCAACTACTTTAAGGACTGAAAGACTTAATTGGAAGATGATTTTAAGGTGACATGAAATCCTTTAACTACTTATTGACAAATGTTTCTTGCAAAACGAAACCTAGCTTAACCTTGTTTATCAGTTGTGATGATCTAGAATAACTTAGAAGGGAATTTGATCTAAGAATTATTGTGATTTTTGCATGCATGTGCTAATTTAGGAATTGTAGAAAAATACCTTTTTTTGATGTTTTAGTTTTATAAATGAAAATGATAATCATCACCTGTTCTTTGGCTGGGGAGACAAGTATCAAGGAAGAGGTATGGAAAAATATCAAGGGTATGGAAGTGAAGGAGAGGCTTAATCCAAGTTGAGATAACATTTTTTATAAATTTGGGCTTAAAATAGGCTATTACAGGATTTCTTGTCGTTATACCATAGGATGTCCTAGTTCTCCTATAGGATGCCCTATTTTACTATAGGAAGTACGCTGAAAGCTTAGGAGATGTTATGGAAGCTAGAATGAAGTGTGAGAAAGGTATGTGATGGATAAATAAGGCATAGAGGGGGTGAAAAATATCCAAGGCTCAGTTAGATGCTTCAAGATGGTTGGATTTTCTTAATGGAAATGGCAATTTCTCTTACAAAACAAGAATTCTGATTTAGAGTTTAGTGGAGTTTGGAAACATGGGTGGATAAGGCTTGGATGAGGCAACAGATATGAGTTCTCCCTACAAAGTAGAATCTCCTACAACAACAAACATTCTTTCGATCTTCATTTATGCACAAATTCATCTATGCATGGAAAATAAGTGTTAAATGGAAGAAAATTGAGTTATTACTATCTAGTGGCTAAGATCATTAATGGAAGTGCTTTGAAACCAATGCAAAACTTAAGAGATCAAAAATGACAATTGTAAATCATCCTAAGAAACTCAAATATAGTGACCTACTCGTCAGGAAACCCTATATCATGCAGTAAAACAAGAAATCTATTTTTGGGTTGTGTGAATGGAACCCTCAAGTCATGATCTGATAATGGAGATGAGGTGAAAGCCACTATCACAAGATTTTCTCAAGTGACTTCTGTCACTATGATACCACTAATCTAACTATTCACAAATGGAAGCAAACTAATTAATCATCCAAATACTTTCATATTAAAAAAACCAAAATCATGTCAGCAGCTAACTATGAATATAATCTAAGCATACATGTATAAGAAGAGGAATCTTTGCTACTAGGGTTGGGACCAAACCCAAGAGCTTCAGCCCTATAAGTCAACTCAGTGCTAGATCAAGGGAATGATTGTCATTTTCATTAAAATATCAAAAATACACAAGATTCATCAGTCACAATGTCTTAGCTCGAAAATGCCTCTTAGATACATTGAAAAAAGTCGAACCCTAATGAGGCTCTAGGCCTTCTTATTTGTACAACTAAACCTACAACAAATTCCTTAAGTTTATGAAGGCTTGGCTCCCAACTCAAGATCAACTGGTCTTCAACTATCACTGGCTTGGCTACCAATGACCTTAATGGCTCGACTGCTTGTAACTCTAAGCTTATGAGATCTGGTGGAGGAATCTTCGAGTGAGTGGGGAGTTAAGGAGGGAGATCCAAATTCCTAAAGTCCCTCTTTCCTGTCTACTTCGAGTTCCTACACTTTAATTAGCCAAAATTTTCTCCAAAACCTGCAATAAATCTACATTAGACCATAATACATGACATCTCATCTTTACCCTTCTCATTAAGAAAAATATAACAAAACATGTGAAGAAATGTGAGAAAATTTGATTTTAATACGCTGGAGAGTGGCATTAGGGTCCATATAATTTACCCATTTATGAGCCTCATCAAATTTTTTTTGGTTAACCATTATTTTCTATTTTACATACAATTTTTGAAGAAGTAATAAAAGAAAAAGAGAAAAAAATTCCTTTCATGCCTCGCAGGAATAAAGATACTCAAGGGAAATTCTTACCAAAAAGTCCCACAGCCTCAAGAAGTCATCCTTTACTCTTATTCGATGACTGTCAACTTCTCTATCTAACTACAAGAGAGTTAAAAGACCCCCTAGGTGAGCAAACTACAATTTTCTAAGAACGTATTGGGGAAAAAGAAGAACCCACTTCACCTACCCAAACTATGGTTGAAAACAAGAAGAATGAGTTTTTCCCTATCAGAGAGACCAATGCAGAGGCTAGAATGAATAATATAAGCCCTCCTACCCTTCCACACTTCCATGGATTAGCCTATGAGCATGCTCATACATTCATTATTGATTTTGTTTTTCTTCTAGAGGACCTATGGCTATGCCTCTGACGAGGAGAAGATGAAGTTATTCCCCTCTACCCTTAAGGATGCAACCTTGCACTGATTTATAGGTCCTCTTGGGGGTAGCATCACTACCTAGGCCCAAATGCAAGAAGCCTTCAATAGAAAGTACATGGACTAATGTGGGTCCAAAGAAACCAAGGAATGAATCTTTAGGATGAAGCTTGACTTGATGAATCCCTAGAAGATTATGGGGAGAGATTTCATCTTAGTTATAGGAGGGTCAACTGCACCTTTGATCCTCAATCACACACTATTTCTTCCCCTAGATATCAGGGAATACATGCTGGAGACCCTCAACATGTTGTATGGGAGAGATATCCATCAATTGTCATATGATGACATTCAAATTGTGTTCAAGAATCACTCTAGGGCTGCTGGAAAGAAGGGTAGAGCTAGTGAGGGCTTGGTTAGTTCCTCTCCCTACACAACTTCCATTAAGAATGAGATAGGAAACATGTTGGAGGATTTCAAGAGTAAAATGTTTATTACCTTTGAAGTACAAATGGATACCATGGAAATCAAAAGAAAATAAGAGGAAGCAGAAGGGACACTAGCTATTTTCTTCCGAAGATGCACTAAAAGACATGCTAGGAATCAGTTGTTATGATATTCCAACACATAGGAAGTAGTTAAGTATAACTTGGTCTAGTATAGAGTTAGGTAAAGTGTGTTTCTTTACTATGTAATTTTTGTAACTTACAATCTGACGGTCATGATATGTAGTGATCCGACGGTTCATTCTCTCCTCGGTATTACCGACACTTGATCCGTGGCTTAACACCTGATTGGTCCATGACCTCTATTTAAAGAGCATGGAGGGTCATTTGTAGGGTAATTGTTCATGAGGGAAGCTTATGTAAGTTTTCATTATTTTATTAATAAATTTCCTAAAGTTGCCACGTTGGCTCAGGCCGTGGATTGTTTCCCTCTTTGAGAGTTTTAACCACATCAACAATACTGGTGTATTCATATATGATCTGTTTGTGAGTGGTGTCCTTTGGTGTTCTGTTTGAGGAACTTACCCTGTAAATTCCTACATCAGTGCCCCTTAGATTTCATAGAGGTCTTCCTAGTATGTGAAGAAAATCATGTAATAGACAAGTGCCCTTCTTTTCCAGGAATAAAAGTTGTATATCAAGGAGTAGAAGGGGGTTCAAAGCAACTTTATTTCATCAATCAAAGAAGACCTTAATGAACTAGGCCATATCAACAAGGAATGCAAGGTGCACACTACTCTTATTCTAATCCAAATCAAAATGCACCCTTGCAACCTTCGTACTCTTCCACTCACCCATCCTGGTCAACACCCGCTTCTTGGCCTTATGCTCCTTCATATCACCTCAACCTCTCAATCATTTTCAGTCATATCTACCCCAATCTTTTCAAAGGGGAAACCCATCACAAAGGTTGATGCCTCAAGTTAATCAACCTCTTTCTTTACTACCTGTTATCACTCAGGTTGTCCTTAAGCTCCGGAAAATGATACGGCCGAGGTAACCATAGACCAACTTTGGACTGCAGGTTCTAGCCCACCTGCAATTAGAGAGGGCTATCTCTTTCAGATTTTAGCTTTGTTGAAAAGGATCTTAGGCTAGTTATTCAGTTCAGAGGTTTTTCTTCTGATTTTGGTG
Organism: Pinus tabuliformis; assembly: GCA_031772625.1. NCBI lineage: Eukaryota > Viridiplantae > Streptophyta > Pinopsida > Pinales > Pinaceae > Pinus > Pinus tabuliformis. Next base: position 975,979,042 of record CM062809.1, read on the forward strand.
GGATAATTGATTTTCTCAGGTAGAGAGGCAGAGCATAGTCTGAAAGTTTCAAAACATTGGGCGTGGAGTGGAAAAGGAGGACTGTTGGTGCGTTTTCTTGGTCCCAAGAGAGAAAATGGAGCAAGGTAGCTGCAAATGAAACAATGTTTCAGGTTTAAAGGATGGGATGAATGCTAAGTAATGAGGGGCAATTAAGAATCCCTCAGTTAGCTTAACAGGGGTAGATAAAAGAGCTCTACCTAGGGGAAGTAAAGAATCCCTAGATAATCGGCACACACAGGTGAATTGGGGTAAATATGAGCCAGAAGGAATTCATATTCATTACCAATTCATTCAGAGGAAAACATAAAGAAACAGTAGAAATTGAGCATAGAGTGTATTTAAACAAATTCTAAGCCAATCTTTCTTTCTTCTATTTAGATAATGGTAAACAGTAAATAGAGGTAAGAAGCACTTATTGAATCAGGTTGCAGCACAAGAATTCCATCTTCAGTCTCCAGAAAAACATTCATAACACATCAAATAGTCTCTTCTCAGAACTTTCGGCAATCTTTGATTACAGAACCAATTTCAAGTATACATTGCGAGTCTCTAGTGAAAAATACCAATTTACCAACCCTTAAAACAATGCTGAGGGCGGTATATATAGGGAAAACTCTCTACAATTTGTTTCTTACATCTTGACCTAAACAGGTCCTAAAGAATAATTAGTCTCGCCTAATCCTATCTGAAATAAATGCATGAAAATATCTTTGGTTGCGCTGAGGGCTGCCGTATCAAGATGAAGTGAATGTGCTTGTCCTCGGTGGCTTGGTGTAGTTGCCTCTACAATAACTGTGCATGGGTCTCTACTCCATTGTAGTTTGGTGGCCTTAAATGCTTCAACTGTGATTTGAGAGCTGGGATGGGCTTTCACCACCTGATTTGACTTTGTTGGCGGCCATTCAATGTTAACCTGCTTTGGGAACTGAAGGTTTCCATTAAATAATTTAACTGGTACACTTTGCTGCTTCTCTTTCCTCTGATACTCTCTGACGAATGAATTGGGTTGCTTTTCTCCTTTGTTGTCGGTCTAATCACAAGTTAATGGTCGTTGTTCGGCCTCTGTTTCCTCTAGAACTGTCTTCTGCTCCTTTCTGCATGCTTTGTGAAGAAAATCGGGTCATTCGGCACCTTTCGAGCTTGCTGGGGTCTACGCGATAAAAAGATTCCCCATTTTGGCCTAATTTATCCAGCGATGCGCGAAATCGTGCATCAAAAACTGCCTCAGAAATTGATTCCGGGGCTCCAGAGTACGATTTTCGCCCTTCGCGCCAAAATTGCTGATGACGTTAGCATGACATCAGCATGACGGACCTCATACAGCGGATGACGTGGCGGGATGACATCAGCATGTACGGAGGTGACGTGGCAGTACGGTAGGTCTGATGATGTGGCAAGACACGTGGCAGGGTTACTCGGTGGTACCGTGGTAGGAGGCCACACAGGCGGATGATGCGGCAGGTGACGTGTGGCTTACGTCACAGGGGGGCCGGTAAATGGTTTCGGGTGCACCGCCTATAGGCATAGGTGGTTTTGTCAGAGGGGGCTTCGCCACACCTGGGAAGGTGATGCGTGGCGGGAGTACGGCGACAATACCGCCCATCTCCCGGATGCTAACCTTCGGGTAGCTAGGGAGATGGGAACACCCTCCCTCCGTTGATCTGCGGGGCGGGTGATCGGACGGTTGGTGGGAGGGATGAGACGGCGGGGAGTTAACGTACAGGGCACGCGGAATATCTGGATTCTAATACGGCGTGGTGGGGGGGTAAGAACTATGGTTTATGTGGTTTTTTGGTGTTAAAATGAGTGCGGGTTAATGTATTTACACTCGGGACTTAGGGATAGGGGCGCAATATGGGTTTTTTGAGGGTTTGTGAGCGGGGGTTTAAGGATTTGTGCACAAAACTTTAGGTTAGGGGTTGGAAAGAGGGTTTTGAGGGTTAGGATTAGGAAACAACGGTTATTAGCCTGACCAGGTGTCAGACTAATTCCTTTAAGACTCGGATGGGCTAAAAAAAGCCCTAGATGGACTGCCTTTTCCCTGACTTAGAAGAAATATGGCTATAATGCTAGGGAGGGGATATTTACATAGGGGAGTATTATATACATAGTTTTAGTAGGGGAAGGGGAAAACTAATAGGGAGTTATGTACTAGAGTTAGTAGTTAATATGGAGATGATAAGAAAGCGCTAAGGTAAGGGTCCTTAGGCTAATTTTGGGGAAAAGAACTTGTAAATGAGAAATAAAGAATGCTTGAGTGAAGCAGATCTTCACCAAGACAAATGACACGGAGAATGATGAAACTAAGAGGAATCAAGCAGATCTTGACCTCTTTGGGGAAGTTAGTAAATGATTTGGGAAATGAGAAGAAGGGGAAATTAGTAATGGCTAGCTCGAGCTCCTCCAGATGAAAAACTGCCTAATAACTGTGATCTGAAAAGATATAAGACTTTAAAACACAAGATTGATCATGAGTCATCATTCTGCAACCTCATAGCTACCTACCCGGCCTACCTTCCTAACATTTTTTCTTCTTTTTGGGTGGGTGCACTTAGACTTGCAGACCCTGATTTACAATTTTTCTTTTGAATGCTTTCCTATCTAAATCTACACTTATTTCTACCAAGGGCCCAGATTAAGCAGTTGGGTCCCTGTGATTCTCTACCTATCTACAAATCTTCCATGATTAAACTGTTTGGACAGATACATTCTCTATATTCTAAACAGGAAATTGAAACCTAGGGAGACCAAGATTAGACTGTTTGAATCTCCCTTTAAAAACTCTTCAAAACTGGAACAACTCATCAAAATTGGAATACAGCAGTGCCATTTGGACTAGCACAGTTCATGGCATTTTGTGGAAATATGGAACACTGCAGCCTGCAAAGTATGACATATTTGGCATGTAAAAATGTCAATCATGAAAGATGAAACCCTGTTGCAACAGGAGGCTAACAGTGGCTCCACTTGGGGATGGCTTTTTCTTGTGAAAAGCCAAGAACAACAGGTCAGACTGCCTTGATTTTTCTATTTGTTGTTGTAGACTGGAAAACACTTCTTATTTCTAGCTGCTAAAAATCTGAAACTTTGAAATCTGAAACATTCTCTCCTCAACTGAGTTACTGTGAACTGTATAGCATCGCCTGCTTTCTTCTGCGTGCTTGATAACTATGTACAATGCTGCTGGAACATGCCTTTGACTGCAAATATTTCTTTTCTACCATGAATTGCTTGTAATGTGACAATTTTCCTCTTGCTGTTTTGTTTGAAATTGGTGTAGAGACAGAGCCTTTAAAACTGGAATACTCGCATTGGTTGTGTCTTCATAAAATTTACAATTGCTCCTTAAATAATCGGCATGCTTATACAAAATAAAAACAGAATGCTAATATATACAAATATTACTGTACAAAGATATATACAAGGCTGCATTATGTCCCTTAAAAGGGGTCATGGTAATGTTTCAGCATACGGCCATTAACAGGGCCTTCTTCAACAGTGTTGTCCTCTATAGACCTGAGAAAGTATGTGTTATTTCCCTGAACAACGGAGACAACAAATGGCCTTTTCCATAAAAATTCAAACTTAGCATGTTTGCCCTTGTCTTCTCTTCTTGAATCCCACCTTAGAACCTTGTCACCAATACTGAAGTCCTCAGCTTTAGCTCTCTTATCAAACATCTTTTTAAGTTTTTCTTGCAAAATTTGAGCTCTATCGTAAACTTGTTCTCTGGTTTGCTGAAGATGAATTGTCTGATTGATTCTTCTTTGAATGTCATTTGGTTCAGCCTGAATCTCCTGTAACATCTTGATAGTAGGAATGCCCAAGGATGAAGGAAATTTGGCCTCCATGCCGTATACCAGCTCATAAGGGCTCATCCCAATTGATCTTTTGCTTGAAAGTCTGTTTTCCCATAGGGCATTTATCAGTTTTTTGTGCCAGTTCTTCTTGTTTTCTTCTAGCATCTTCTTTATGATGTTGATGAGACTTTTGTTTGAAGATTCTGCCAGGCCATTACCTTGAGGGTAATAGGCTGTAGAGTGGCCTAGGGTGATATGGAACTTATGGCAGAAACTGATCATCTTTTTGGACTTAAAGGCAGCGGCATTATCAGTGATGATTTTCTCAAGGCAGCCAAATCTAGAAAGGATATTGCACTCAAGGAATTGGATAATGATAGTGTCATTGGCTTGTCTACAGGGAATGGATTCAACCCACTTAGTGAAATAGTCGGTGGTTGTTAGGATCCATTTGTGTTGGCCTAAGGAAGAGGGATGGATTTCTCCAATGAAGTCAAGACCCCATTGTTGAAAAGGTTTTTCGGTTGAGATAGGTTTAAGGGGTAGTGGTAACAACTTTCTCTTGCCCTCAAAAATTTGGCATTTGTGACATGACATGGCAAACTTCTTTACATATGCAAAAAGAGTGGGCCAATAGAAACCAACCCTTAAAATTTTATCAGCAGTGGACTTCCAATATAGATGTCCTCCACAGTCACCTGCATGGAATTCTTACATGACATTGTTAGTTTCATTCATGGTTAAACAATTAAGCAATATACCTTCATGATTTCTCCAAAATAATGCACCATCTATAACACAAAACTTTAGAGCCTTCATTTTCAAGAATCTTTTCTTGGTCCTGGACAATCCTGGGGGAGCACACAGGTTTAACAATACAAAGCATATATCAGCGTACCAGGGGCATTGCAGAAATATTTCACTGATCTATGGAGTCGCCAGCTCCTGTTCATTGTCCAGCGCGTTAGTGTCTAAGGCTTGAAAGTTTGTTTTGGACATCAGTTTAGCTAAACCTTGTCCCTTTATCAGCTTGGTTGGTTTTATTTCTATGTCATATTCAAGGATGCTTGCAATCCACTTGCCTCTTTTGCCTTCTAATCTTTCTTGTGTCAATATGTCTTTTACAGCAGCGTGTGGAACATAAGCAATCACGTGTGAATACAATATGTACACTCTAAAATCCTTGATGGCCTTAACAAGTGCGTAGGCCTGCTTTTCCACTATTGGATACTTTAGAGGGGTGTCTCTTAAGGCTTGGCTGAAAAAGGCGATTGGCTTTCCAGCTCCCTATTCATTCTTTTGCAAAAGGATAGCGGCTATTGTGTGATCAGATGCAAACGAAAATATGATAAAATCTTTGTCAAACTGTGGGCTAGTGAGGACAGGGGTTTGGGTTAATGCAGTTTTGATACTTTCAAATGCTTGCTTGGTTTCCAGGGACCATCTTACCTTGGGATCCTTCTTTAACATGTTGCTTAACAGTCGTATTAGTTCAACTAGATTTGGAATAAATCTTCTTAGGAAGTTGATTTTCCCAAGGAATGCTTGTAGCTATTTAATGTTTCTTGGAAATGCAATTTGGAGGATGGCTTGGATTCTTTCAGGATCAATTCTAGTCCCATATTTTGATATAATGTGGCCAAGTAACTTGCCTTCTTCTAGGCCAAATAGGGACTTCTTGGGATTCAAGGAAATGCCATATTTCCTACATGTCATGAAAATTTGCCTAAGATGCTTGAGGTGTTCTTCATCAGATTTGGAAAATGGGGTTAAGTCATCCAGGTAGACAACTAAGAAATCATGTATTTCCTTGGCAAAAGCAATATCCATTGCTCTTTGAAATGTGGCACCAACGTTTTTAAGTCTGAATGGCATCTTCACATACTTAAATGTTCCCCACGATGTGGTAAAGGCAGTTTTGTCTTGGTCGTTCGGGTGAACAAGTATTCGGTTGAAACCTGAAAAACCATCTAGCAAAGAGATTCTAGATGATCTCACTACTCTTTGTAGGATGTGATCCATTTTGGGCAAAGGATAGTGGTCTTTTAAGGAGACTTGGTTTAAATTTCTGAGATCTACACAAAGTCTGATTTCACCTGTCTTTTTTCTTGTAGGAACAAGATTGGACAGCCACTCGGAAAATCTGATGGGTGCTATTATGCCTACTTTAAACATCCTCTTTACTTCCTTCTCAATTGGGGGAAGAAGCATAGGGTTGATTCTTCTAAGTTTCTACTTGAAGGGTTTCTGGTTTGGTTTTAAGGGAATTGTGTGTTGGATCACCGAGGTGTTATAGGATTTCAAATCCTCATAACTCCAAGCGAATACATCTTGGAACTCTTTGAATAAATCAATGTACTTGGGCTTTTGATCAAGAGGCAAATTTTTGGACAGTTTGATCATTTTCGGATTTTCTGCTGTCTCAATGTTGTGTTCTTCTATATCAGTGTTTATTGGCTGCAATTTTGGCTTTCTGGGCACATCATTGGCGTCAAACATGTCTTCTAGTGGGGTCAGGCCAGCAGGCAGAAAATTATCTTGTAGCTCAGTTATTTCTGCCTCTGTTTTGTCTATTTCTTCCAAGTGCATCTGTTTCAGCTGTTCAATGTTTTCTTTGTCAAAAACCGTCGGGTTTAGGATTTGTTTGGCTGTTGCAGCAGTTACAGCCTACTGATTCTCAGTTGCTTGCTGTTCTGAATCTGTCATAACATCCATATCTATGTTAATATTTGAAAATTCATGCTCGAGGGTGAGAAAATTATTAATTTGGGCATCATTTTCGAACACTTGCCAATCTTTAATGTTATTTGGGACAGCATGCCTATGTTTTATTTCCGCTGTGAAGTGGTGGTTTGGGTCAAAGGGAAGCTTACATGTACTTGCAAAAGTGGCTAGGCTGTGAGCGTGAATGTTGTGATTTCTTGAGATCTTGTCAAGCTTGAATTCAGTGAATGCACTGAGTATATTAGTGGCAGCAGTCCTATAGGCTCTCATTCTATTGTCATTTGTAACAAAATTACCTTTCATCTATTGTATGATTAAATCAGAGTCACCTAGGATAGACACTTTTTTAGCTCCTAGAGCTTTGAGGAGTTTAAGGCCTAACAGCAGAGCCTCATACTCTTCCATATTGTTGGTGCATTTGAAATTCAGTCTGTAGGCATGGCCTTGTGCATGGTTGTTATATGTGTTGTGAATCAAAACACCTGCCCCTACCCCTAACTTGTTGACAGAACCGTCAAACTCTAAGTACCATGTGGTTTCTTGCTTATGGTTAGTGCTAAGAGTTTCAGCCATTCTTGCAGCAAGCAGATTTGAGGTTTCTGTTTGCAGAGGCTCTTCTTGTATGCTGGTTGCATTATCTGTTGTGACAGTCTCATGGGTGTGTGTAATCGATTCTTCATTAATGTGCGTTTGTTTTTCTAGAGCCAAAGGCTCATTCTCAGTTGGAGAATTTGTGTCATCATTAAACAAAATAAAGGAATCCATGTCAGAATGTATTGAGTAAATGGGAAAATTTTCATGCTTGCTCTCACTACTCACCACATATTTCATTAGCATTTCTCTGTACAGTCTCTTTGGTTGCCCAAAGATAGAAATGGTGGCATAGGAGAGGTCGAGTTGAAGGGATCCTTGCAGCTTTGCTCCCCATGATCTTGATAGGAGCATACCGTACTTTGGTGGGATGTCAGCTACCACCACATCCATGAGGATGGTCTTGTTGGGATATTGGACTAAGGAGACACACAAGTCTTTGATGAGGCCTAAACATTTCACTTGACTTGAGTCAAATGAGTATAAATCTTTGTAAGGTCTATTGATATCGAGGTTCAGTTTATCCATGATTGCCTTGGGCATAAGGTTGTGTGAGGCTCCTGAGTCAAATATAGAGTTGTGCAAAACTTTATTATGTATATGCAAACTGACATAAAAGGGTGGAATAGGTCCATGTATTGATTTTCCATTGACTTCTGGACCAAATAGCAGTTCAGGAGAATCATCCAAAACATTTACATCGTCTTTGTTTTCTGGAATCTAAAGCGACCTTTGAATTTGTTGCCTATATACATCATGTTTGGCAAGTTCTGAAAGAGGAATAGGTATTTTCAATTTACCTATTTCCGCCTCTAAATTAAATGGTCTTTCCAATGGAGTCTTCGTGTTGATGAGGGCAGTTTTTTCTTTTTCATTTGAATTATCAGTGATTCGCTCTTGTTTATCAGCGTTGTGGGGATTGACTACTTGCGGTTTTACAGTTTCAGGAGGGCTTTTTGGAACGTTGTTCGAATTTTCTTTTGAGGAAGGAGGTGATAGAGGCTGCTCAACAGAAGGTTGTGTGTCTGTTATGTCTTCTACAGTCACTTGTTGCAGGTTTGGGACAGTTGTATCAGCTGGTTCTGTCATGATAGCTTTGCTTTTAATCTTGTTGGGTTGTTTGCCTTCCTTTGTTTTACCAGGCTCGGAGATGTCAATTGTCCTAGTTCTCAGCTTATATTTTTTGTGTACTTCATACACAGTAGTATCATATCCTTGTTTAAAGTCAAAAGACTCACCATACTTAGTCTAAAACTGATTGTAATCAAGTTCATTTTGGTCTTCTTGGCTCAGGAAAGTTTGGTGCTCACCCTTTAGATCCATCAAATTCATGTGAGTGTCTTTTGTGGGTTGACTAGAAGTGGATACTTCAACATAGTTATCTTGAAAAGGAGGTCTTATGTCATGGTCTTGGCTAGACCAACATTTGTGTTCTTTGTTTTCCTAAAATTTGGATTCCTTATGGTATTGGACTGTTGTCCTTCCCATGATGATTTTCTCTCAACATTTTCTACTATTTCTCCCAATCTTTGCAGGCCATTGATAATAGTATCAAGCTTCTGGTCAAAGGCTGAGGGTTCTTCCTTAAAGGTGGTTCTTCTCTCCATCCTAGCTCTGTTCCTTTTGGCAATTAAGTTGGCCTCAATGCTGACGGCGACATTTTGCATGTCTGCAAGGGTCTGAGGAGCTCTTTCTTTTAACTGGTATGCCATATCTTGGTCAAAACCATCCAGAAATTTGTACAAGGCAAGGTCAGGGGGAGGCCTCAGATTCTGTGGTATTGCATTGTAAACATTATTGAATCTTGCACAGTACTCCAAAACAGTTTCTTGAGGACCTCTTTTAATTGTATCGTATTCAGCTAGTATGTGCAAAGGGTCTTTCTTTTTCCCCATCTGTTGATAAAAGATTGGTACAGATCATCTGGGGTAGCTATGGAATTTGCAGCAAGTGATCTGAACCAAGTTCTTACATCACCTGTTAGAATTTGAACAAAAATTCTCATTCTCATGCTATCATCATCTATTTCATAGTTTTCAAAATAGTCTTGCATCTTTTTGGTATGCTGAATAGCTGTGAAAGGACCAGTGGAATCAAAATACGTGATTTTCGATTGGTAATATTGAGGTAAAGCCCCAGCATTAGCAGGTAATTGCAGGGGTGCATATCTATTAGCCATATTGGCAGGGATAAGTGGAACAATGGGGATAGATGGGACAACTGGGATGACAGGGATAACTGGGGTAACAGGAACAGCAGTAGTGGTAGTTGTAGTATTTGCAGTGAATGGAGGTGTGGAAGGAGTGCTATGCGATGTGGATGATGAACCAGGGGAAGCAGGAGTTGATCAGAATAAAACTTTTACAGGAGTTGGGACACAGCTTGGGTAAGCTGTTTCAGGAGTTTTATCAGCGAAATCTTCTTGTCTTTCTTGCTTCCTAAGGATCTTCGGGATTAGGTTCGGATTTTCAAAAACAGCTGGGGGATTAGGGTCTGGATTTGACCTTGTATATCGTGGATTTTTCTTGGGAGCCAGCTTCCGAATTTGTTTTTGGTATTTTTCTGGGAATGTTTTTAGAAATAGCAAAGAACTAATCAAAATTTGGGATAGCTATTTGTAACTTAAAACTAGCATGAAGATTGATTGAAGCAGCATTTATTTACTCCTCTTAATGCAAAGCAAAGAACAGTTTCAAAGGCTTCCTGGTTGACATTCAGGCTTCATCTGTAGTTTTAAGAGATAAACAGCAATTGGAAAAATTGATTTATGGTCTCAGCGGAGCTTTCTTACCTTCTTTGTGAAACTATCTGAGGAAAGTCCCCAGTGGAGTCGCCATTATGTTATCACTCAGGTTGTCCTTAACCTCCGAAAAGGGATACGGCCGAGGTAACCACAGACCAACTTTGGACTGCAGGTTCTAGCCCACCTGCAATCATAGAGGGCTCTCTCTTTCAGATTTTAGCTTTCTTGAAAAGGATCTTAGGCTAGTTATTGAGTTCAGGGGTTTTTGTTCCGATTTTGGTCGGATAATTGATTTTCTCAGGTAGAGAGGCAGAGCATAGTCTGAAAGTTTCAAGCTATTGGGTGTGGAGTCGAAAAGGACGACTGCTGGTGTGCTTTCTTGGTCCCAAGAGAGAAAATGGAGCAAGGCAGCTGCAAATGAAACAATGTTTCAGGTTTAAAGGATGGGATGAATACTAAGTAATGAGGGGAAATTAAGAATCCCTCATTCAGCTTAACAGGGGTAGATAACAGAGCTCTACCTAGGGGCAGTAAAGAATCCCTAGATAATCAGCACACACAGGTGAATCGGGGTAAATATGAGCCAGAAGGAATTCATATTCATTACCAATTCATTCAGAGGAAAACATAAAGAAACAACAGAAATTGAGCATAGAGTGTATTTAAACAAATTCTAAGCTAATCTTTCTTTCTGCTATTTAGATAATGGTAAATAGTAAACAGAGGTAAGAAGCACTTATTGAATCAGGTTGCAGCACAAGAATTCCATCTTCAGTCTCCAGAAAAACATTCATAACACATCAAACAGTCTCTTCTCAGAACTTTCGGCAATCTTTGATTACAGAACCAATTTCAGGTATACATTGCGACTCTCTAGTAAAAAATACCAATTTACCAACCCTTAAAACAATGTTGAGGGCGGTATATATAGGGAAAACTCTCTACAATTTGTTTCTTACATCTTGACCTAAACAAGTCCTAAAGAATAATTAGTCTGACCTAATCCTATCTGAAATAAATGCATGAAAATATCTTTGGCTGCGCTGAGGGCTGCCGTATCAAAATGAAGTGAATGTGCTTGTCCTCGGTGGCTTGGTGTAGTTGCCTCTGCAATAACTGTGCATGGGTCTCTGCTCCATTGTAGTTTGGTGGCCTTAAATGCTTCAACTGTGATTTGAGAGTTGGGATGGGCTTTCACCGCCTGATTTGACTTTGTTGGCGGCCATTCAATGTTAACCTGCTTTGGGAACTGAAGGTTTCCATTAAACAATTTAACTGGTACACTTTGCTGCTTCTCTTTCCTCTGATACTCTCTGACAAATGAATTGGGTTGCTTTTCTCCTTTGCTGTGGGTCTAATCACAAGTTAATGGTCGTTGTTCAGCCTCTGTTTCCTCTAGAACTATCTTCTGCTCCTTTCTGCATGCTTCGCGAAGAAAAACGGGTCATTTGGTGCCTTTCGGGCTTGCTGGGGGCTGCGCGATAAAAAGATTCCCCATTTTGGCCTAATTTATCCAGCGATGCGTGATTTGTGCTAGGCACAAATCACGCATCAAAAACTGCCTCAGAAACTGATTCTGGGGCTCCAGAGTGCGATTTTCGCCCTTCGCGCCAAAATTGTTGATGACATCAGCATGATGTCAGCATGACGGACCTCGTACATCGGATGATGTGGCGGGATGATGTCAGCATGATGACGTCAACATGTACGGAGGTGACGTGGCAATACGGTAGGTATGATGATGTGGCAGGACACGTGGCAGGGTGACTCGGCCATATGGTGGCAGGAGGCCACGCAGGCGGATGACGCAGCAGGTGACGTGTGGCTTACGTCCCGGGGGGGCGGTAAATGGCTTCGGGCACACCGCCTATAGGCATAGGTGGTTTTGTTAGAGGGGGCTCCGCCACGCCTAGGAAGGTGACGCGTGGCGAGAGTACGGCGGCAATACCGCCCATCTCCCTGATGCTAACCTTCGGGCGGCTTGGGAGATGGGAACGCCCGCCCACCGTTGATCTGCGGGACGGGTGATCGGACGGTTGGCGGGAGGGACGAGATGACGGGGCGTTAACGTATAGGGCACGCGGAATATCCAGATTTTAATACGGTGCAACAGGGGGGTAAGAACTATGGTTTATGTGGGTTTTTGGGGTTAAAATGAGTGCAGTTTAATGTATTTACACTCGGGACTTAGGGATAGGGGCGCAATATGGGTTTTTTGAGGGTTAGGATTACGAAACAATGGTTATTAGCCAGACCAGGTGTCGGACTAATTCCTTTAAGACTCGGATGGGCTAAAAACAACCCCAGATGGACTGCCTTTTCCCTAACTTAGAAGAAATATGGCGATAATGCCAGGGAGGGGATATTTACATAGGGGAGTATTATATACATTTTTTTAGTAGGAGAATGGGAAAACTAATAGGGAGTTATGTACTAGAGTTAGTAGTTAATATGGAGATGATAAGAAAGCGCTAAGGTAAGAGTTCTTAGGCTAATTTTGGGGAAAATAACTTGTAAATGAGAAATAAAGAATGCTTGAGTGGAGTAGATCTTCACCAAGACAAATGACATGGATAATGATGAAACTAAGAGGAATCAAGCAGATCTTGACCTCTTTGGGGAAGTTAGTAAATGACTTGGGAAATGAGAAGAAGGGGAAGTTAGTTATGGCTAGCTCGAGCTCCTCCAGATGAAAAACTACCTGATAACTGTGATCTGAAAAGATAGAAGGCTTTAAAACACAAGATTGATCATGAATCATCATTCTGCAACCTCACAGCTACCTACCTAGCCTACCTTCCTAACATTTTTTCCTCTTTTTGGGTGGGTGCACTTAGACTTGCAGACCCTGATTTACAATTTTTCTTTTGAATTCTCTCCTATCTAAATCTACACTTATTTCTACCAAGGGCCCAGATTAAGCAGTTGGGTCCCTGTGATTCTCTACCTATCTACAAATCTGCCAAGATTAAACTGTTTGGACAGATACATTCTCTATATTTTAAACAGGAAATTGAAACCTAGGGAGACCAAGATTAGACTGTTTGAATCTCCCTTTAAAAACTCTTCAAAACTGGAACAACTCATCAAAATTGGAATACAGCAGTGCCATTTGGACTAGCACAGTTCATGGCATTTTGTGGAAATATGGAACACTGCAGCCTGCAAAGTATGACATATTTGGCATGTAAAAATGTCAATCATGAAAGATGAAACCCTGTTGCAACAGGAGGCTAACACTACCTCCACCCCAACCTGATCCATAGCTCACTCATCCTAGTCCACTTAAGCAACATCAAGTTCCTGCTCAACCAAAACTGAACTTGAATAATAAGTAAGTCAAACACGTCTACAAGGGAGAGACATATTACCCTTCTTATGATGTGGAAAGGAAAGAGAAAAACCTTCGATATGGGAGAGTTCTTCCAAATTAGCACCCAAATTATCCACCTAAAGAGATTAGAGGGGAGAAGGAAAAGAGTGTTCCTCAATTCAATCCACCTCATTTTCCTAAGATGGTGATCCACCTTAGCCAACACATGCTAGAAGAGTTTGAAATTTTCAGAGAATTGAAGAATTTGTGTGTTAAAATATCCCTTCTATAGGCTATTAAATATGTTTCCTTCAATAAGCTTATCAAGGATAATTTCAAACATTTTGGGTGAAGAAAAAGAGACACCTCCACCATAAGTGTTGTTTGGAAATTATCTGATTTGGTTCTTGGGAGGGTGATCTTCTTAAAATATCTAGACCGTGGAAGCCATGTAGTAGATGTGCACATTGATGCCCTTATAGTCCCTAACAACCTGATTGATCTCGTGGTTGACATCAATGTGATTACTAAGGAAGCTATGCTAAAGATAAACGTCCAAGGAGATTTGAGAACGACCACCACAGTGTTACAACTTGTAGATAGATATACAGTAGTTCCTGAGGGAGTTTTTGAAGATGTTATTGTTGCCATTGACTCTTCCGACTATCCTACTGATTTCCTAGCTCTCCAGCCCAATTTTTTTTTAATGATTATCCTCTCATATTAAGAAGGCCATGGTTAGCCATTGCTAATGCTTAAATTAGTTGTAGGGATGGGAACACCACCATTAAGAATGGAAATTTTTCTAAAGAATTGGTATTGTATCCTCCTGCTCAGCCTTCCATTGAGCATGACTTACCCTTGTGGCTAGAAGAGGAGAAAGAAGATGAACTATATCAAACCAACCACCACACAATAGGTTTTATAGCACCATTTACCACCATTGGTAGATTTGATGCTCTGTATTATGACGTAAGGCAATCCTTCCCCACCACACTTGGTCCAAATTCTAGAAAACAATGTTTTAAATCCCATAGGTTGTTTTTCCCTATATAAAGAGCGTGCACATGCAAGTTAGTCTATACACAACTGGAGTATATGTGTTAAAACATTAAAAAATATATATAATCTCCTTAAATTTAGGTAGCATTTACCGGTTTTAGCTATGACTCGCCCACTGTAGCCCGTGGCCCAACTATTTCCCAATTGAAAAAACTAATTTGGAGAAGTATAAGTAGACCTCCATTGGAAGGCCTAAGGGAGGAGAAAAGATTAGATATTGATATTATAGTTGATTACATCCCTGGTCAAGTCTGAACAAATCCTTGTGCCTTTTCCACTCCTAAGTCATAGGAAACCTTTGTTTCCTTCTTGAGATGTCCTTCATCCATTTATGACATCCATGTGTATCTCTATGAAGCAGGATTACTAAGGAATAGGTAGGATAGATCCGGAGGACAGTTTCTCATGGAGCCGGTGGACGAATTAGGTTCTATTTCTTCTGTACTTTCTTTAGTTTACATCAATAGAGAGGCAATGTCTTGTTCATGAAGTTTATGGTATTAATACATTAATTTATGTTAACTATTATTTTCTTACATGCTTATATGACCTAACACCTATATCATGAAAATACTTTCTATGACAACAGTTGTATATGTTTTTCTTGAATGAGTTACAAGTTCTAAAGCATTGGAAGAAGCAAAGGGTTTGGACCCTATGGGAACGACCTCAAACGTAGGACCTACGTGTATTACATTTTCTTCGTACTTCAGTAGTTTAAGTATTAAAAATGCATGTTTGCATGTCTCTTGATGATGTATGCCCTCTTCTCTGTTGGGGTTCTCAACCCAAGATCCTAGGGTGATTCTACCAGTAACAGAATTGGTGACTCCACTAGAAAAAGATTCTTGCTTTTCCTATATTTGGTCGTTTCTTCTTGATCAAGGCCTAGTTTATTAGTTTCTTTATTTTATAGTGTCTGTGGTCTATTTTATTCATGGGCATCAAGTTTGATCTTTTGGATCAGGCCTGGATTTTTTGTTTTTCTTCATTGAGCTTTATATACACATTTCTCAGAGAATACAATAGCGTATGCATGCTAGTTTCTTCAAATAGACACATGTATATGTGATTTTCCTATGTTTTAGTCATGTATACACACTTTTGTGTACTTACACAATTGTGTATACCTTATTTTGAATTAATTTTTCAAGATATTTGGCCTAGTTAATATAGTTGCCTGGTCGTTTTTTCTATTTTTTGGTCATTCACTGTCAGTGAAGGTATGCTTTCTTGCAAGTTTTCAATTTATAATCCTCCTCTTGTTGAAAAACCTAGTTAACATAGTGTTTTCTTTTTATTAAGGCTTCAGTTTGGGCTTTGGGTTCAAGGCTTCTTGTGGAATTTCTTGGTTGTTCTGACTTTACGGAACAAGAAACTGATTGTAGTTTTGTTTATAACCCAATTTTCAAATTGCTTTACTTTGCTTTCCCTTTTGGTTGACCTATTTTGTTTTTCATGGTTTTTGAGTGCCTCTTTGGCAATCTTGAAAGTCTTTCTTGATGTTCTTTTGGTTTTCTGAAGTCGTTTATACTATTTTTCAGATGAATCTATGCAAGTATTTAGTCCTTTATTGTTTCCAGTTTCATTATATTGATGATGTTCATAACATATGAATTTTGGGACTCTTTATGCTTTTTTTTGGTCTTTGAAGTTTAGTTGTCTTTTGTGGTCTCAAAAATTTCTTTGGGTTCTTTTAAAAAGAAAAATACAAAAACATAGTTCTTACCTTTCTTTTTCTTTCCAATATTGTTTTTGGTTTCTTTGTTGTTTTTGACCAATTGTGAACTTTTTTGGTTGGTTTTGCTTGGTTTCAAGGAAAGATTTCATTGAATTTATGCCATCCTTGTAGTCAAGTTGTCTTATTGATCTTGTGAAGAAACACATTTGCTTATTATATGAGAATTCATAAAATTTCGCATCATCATTATAGTTTGCACTATAAGCATTTTTAGTCTTTTTATTAGATTTTGAATGTGTGGAGCGTGTTTCTGAAAAAAATATAAATCTTTTATAATTTATTTCACAGAACCTTATAGAAATCCCTTTTCATAGAAGAAAAATAGTTGCATTTGCATATAGCTAGGTTTCTATTGATTTATTTTGCATAAAAACACCATCAGGTTTACTCTCATTATACACGTGACTTAAAGAACAACCATTTAAAATCAAGCACTTAATTAAAAATGGCTAGAACATTTCTTTAATTTGTCATTAATTAAACCATAAAGTCTATGTCTTTAGGGACTTGGAATAAGTGAGTGGAGAGTTAACTCTCGAAAGCCACTCAAAATATTAAACATAGATGTTGAATAATGAGTGAAATCAAGTGTCGATAGAGAGACCAGGAAATCTCTTTGACTGGGAGTCAAGCATGAGGGAGAGTGAAGACAAGGAAGAGAGATATAATGATCCAATCTGATACAACCCAGCTTGGCATCTGGTTCTAGCCAAACATCGAAGGGAATACTGGTGAAGATCTGGGTGAGCATATAACCATTTTCCATTTATCATGTTTGTTTAACTGCTTGATAGATGATTCAATTAGGTTTACATTATTTCAACACACCCTAACTGGGAATACAACTAAATGGCATATTGAACTCCCATAGGGCACCTTGACTTCGTTTGGTTACTTGGATACCATATGTTTAAAATATTTTCAGTTTCTCATTCATTATGATGTTGGAACTGAGATATTAGCTAATCTCCAACAAGACTAGGCAACTCATATTTCTAATCATATCCAAGAATGGACGAGAAGGAAGAGGATCAATAAAGCTGATATTCTTTAATAATTCCTTCTTAAATGGTTTCTCAGACCTTTGTAGCCTGAAATTTCTAAGGATGTATCGCTATCTAGTGTATTCACCGAAGCACAACCTAATTTTAGAGCCGAGTAACTAGAACTCATAAATTCTCAATCTGGGGTTCTTTAGAATTTTTTTTCCTAATGCACCTAGATATAAGGCTGATCTTTCCAAGTAAAATCCAGGACCCCATGCTGATGGGATAGTCAGATCGATTGATCATAGCATGACTAACCTACTAAATCAATTGCAGTAATTGTTGTTACAAACTACTTCTATTCATGCATCACCATCAGTGCCTATACCTTCTCAACCTTCATCTATAAATGTTGTTCAAACTTCTAATCCCGGAGGAAACGAACAATATGATGGGAAGAAGAAAGGATGTAATAGAAAAAAGAATCAGTATGGGAAGGGTAATGAAAATAAGCCCGACAATGATGCTAGGGGGGGGGGGGGTTAAAAAGAGTTTAAGAAGAAAGTAAAGTTTCCATGAAAGTTATGAAATGGTGACCATTGGACTCATATTTGCCCAAAGATTCAAGATTCTCAGTGTTAGTTGGTTAAACAAGGGTCTTCTAGCTCCTAGGTTGTGCTAACTAACCCTTTTCCCTAACGACAATAGTTGTTTTCTGGCATGAACTCCAGTACTAGTACCCCCACTAGGGGCAACCAGGAAGGGGAAAATCCATCAAATCTTTATATGATGAGCTCACATATTGATGTTTCTACATGGACACATCATTATGGTGAATCAGAATTGTCTAAGGCTAAAAATATTGTTGATGTTTCAGAGCCACTCCATATCAAGAGGCTCATAGTTGAGTCTATATCTTGGATGCCGAAAGGCTATGCAAAATGTTCGACAATTAATCCCAATGCCAAGGTAGCTTTGAACTACTCTATTGTAGAATATTTGGCTCAGAGTTCTTGTGCCATGTCAGCGTTAGAGATAATCGAGTCGTGCCCAGCATAAAGGAGTGAATTACTCACTACGATCGAAGTAGTTGATCTAAGAAACTCTCTTGTTCTTACATTCGTCATGTCGAACATCACGAAGAGACTCCCACATCATATGGCTTTTCAAATCAAGTATACATACCAAAATACCAATATCTTTCGAACCGTAGTTGATGAGAGAGCTTCCACATGTGTAATGCTCATATCATGTTGGAAGGTTATTGGATCACCTCAAGTTGTTCTGTCACCTACTCTATTAACAACATTTGATGGCCATTCTCATAGGCCACATGAGATTATTCTAGCCTTTCCCATCTATGTTTGGGGTAAGGTTGTAAATATTGAAGTAGAAATAGCTGATGCGAATTTGGATTGCAATCTCTTTTTGGTAAGAAATTGGATTTATGAGATGGATGTTATTGTATCATCATTATTCTACACCCTCTATTTTCCTCATGAAGGGAGAATTGTAAGCGTTGATCAGATGGATTATTCTCTAGGTGCATCCAGTGCATCTTCTGAATCTACTATTCCCTTAGTGAACAATCTGAAGCAGCCTATAGAGAATCTAGGAGTTCGAACATACTCTTCCTTAATGGGTACCTTTGATTTTCCTGCTCCTATTGCTAGAATTAATGTTATTTCATCTTCCAAGGCACCTTCTCGAAGAGAGTTCTTTAGATATCATTATTTTTCGGATCCTTGGCCCTTAGGCTCTTTTACCACCACATTAGATGAGGGGAATGTGGGTGGAATGGAATTTCCTATGTCTGCAATTGAAACTGCTTATCAATCTATTGTGAACAATACAGACTCCAATCCTACTCCTTTTACTCCAGAGGAGATGGATGGGGATGTAGCTCCGCCCTGGACTTTAGATTCAACTTCTGCTATGGATTTCTTAGATACTATTTTTCCATCTAAAGAAGAAATTATAGAAGCAATGATGGGTGTTGAAAGATTGTGGGATGATTTGCATCATCGATCATATTTCCTACCTGATTTGTAAGAAGTAGAATCAAGCTTGTGGAGTTCATCATCTACTAGTGATGCTCTCACATTTGTAAATCCTTTGGCTCCAGCACAATTTTCAGCTGAAGGTAACATGTCTGTCATTTCACAAATTGTTCCAGTGAACATCTCTATGAATCCCAACATTATCAAAAATGTCTTCATTCAAGCTGATTTTTCCACTGAAGAAATTCAAACTTATATTGATCTCTTTAAAGAGTTTCGAGATGTGTTCGTTTGGTCTTATGAGGAAATTCCTAGGATAGATCCATCTATAGTCCAACATGAGATCAAGACATATGAAAATTAAAAACCTATTCACTAGAAGCTTCAACCAGTAAACCCTAGAAAAGAGGAAGCTATCAAACATGTGGTTGAAAAGTCAATTAAGTTTGGTTTCATATAACTTGTTCCTTTAACTGTGTGGGTCCTTAATCCAGTCCCTGTTGATAAGAAGCAAAGAACAATTCATGTATGAATTGAATTTAGGGACTTAAATAAGGCTTGTCCTAAAGATAATTACCACACACCCTTTATTGATCAGATTATTGATTAATGTGTTGGTAATGATATTTTATCATTTATGGATGGATTTTCCCATTATAATAAAATCACTTTTTGTCAAGAAGATCAACATAAGAAAACTTTTAATTTCCCCTGGGGTACATTTTCATATAAAAAGATTCCTTTTGGCCTTTAAAATGTTGGAGCTACATTTTAGTGGGCCATGTCATATGATTTTCATGACATCAAACATGTTATCGAAGCTTACTTACATGATTTAGTTTCTCATTCTTGAAGGAGAATAGATCATTCTGAATAAGTGTGTTTTCGTCATTGTGCCCGGTCAGTTGTCGGGGTTCATCATTTCTACTAAAGGGATTCATGTAGATCCATTCAAGGTTGAGGCAATACTTAAGTTGCCTCCCTCGTCGTCTATTCATTAACTTCAGTATTCAAGCAAAAGCCAATTTATTAAGGAGATTTGTAGCTAATTATGCCAATATTACTAAAGGATTTATGAGATTGCTTAAGAAAGGGGTCTTGTTCCTATGGGATGATTTTGTGCAACACTCATTTGATGCTTTGAAAAAGGAATTAATGTATGCTCCTTTCTTGAGTCCAACTGGTTATAGCAGAGAATTCCTTTTATATCTCACCGTAGCAAAATCAACTATTAGTATGGTTCGGGTTCAGGAAGATGATGCCTTATGTGACCACGTAGTCTATTATCTGAGATGAGGCTTAGTAGGACCTAAGATACGCTATTCTCCCATTGAGAAATTATCCTTGGCAAATATCCATTTTTTCTAGTGACATAAACATTATATTCTGCTTTGAAAAACTTTCATCTTAGTAGCCGTCAATCCATTTCAATTTGTTCTGAGTAGGTGAGTGATTGGGGGAAAATACAATAGATGGATTATCATTTTACAAGGATTTGATCTCGAATTCATGTCGGCTAAGTCTAAGAAATTCTTAGTATTTGCAGAATTGATCTTAGAGTTGCCTTAAGAGGAGGACATAGTTTATGAGGAATATTTTCCTTATGAACATATTTTCCTTATTTCCTCACAAGATCCTTCGTATGGAGATATCTTTATATATCTCTAGACTTTGAAGTTTCCACTCACTTTTTTTGAAAGATGAAAGTACAATGTTATGTCACCTAGATAAAATCTATATTATTGTAGGTTACACTTTATATCATCACAGGGTTGATTTAATCCTTAGATGTAGTTTAACCTTAGAAGAAGTTGAGTATGTTCTTAATGATTTCCATGGTGGAGCTTGTGGTGGTCATCCATCTAGGCTTGCAACATCTCAAAATTTTTTGCGTACAAGCTAGCGTTTTCCTTCCATCTTCAAGGATTGTATTGAAGTGGTCAAGAGATGCCACCCTTGTGAAGTTTATACTCAGAAAATTTGCATGCATCTAGCTCTATTTTTCCATGTGATCACCCTCGGTCCATTCATGAAGTGGGGTATTGATTTTACTACTTGAAATCTGCCTTGAGCTAGAAATCACAAGTATATCATCGTAGCTATCGACTACTTTACTAAGTGGGTTGAGGTTATGCCTACTTTCAAGAATTATGGTGAAAAAATAGCCCTTTTTCTCTTCAATCAGGTCATTTCCTGGTTTGGTATACCTAAATGGATTTTCACTGACCATGGATTCATTTCCAGAATCATATGGTGTCTGAATTGGCTCTAAAGTTGGGTTTCTGGCATGAGATTTCATCTCCTTATGATCCTCAGGCCAATGGGCAGGTTGAAGCTGTGAATAAATCCATAAAAATCATCCTACAAAGGATGATTACAAAGCTCGATACAATTGGCACATTATGTTATATCCGACACTTTGGGCATACTGAATGTGAGTCAAGACTGCCACTAGTTTTACTCATTTTCATTTAGTTTATGGGTTGGAATAAATTCTTCTTGTGGAGTGTGAAATTCCTTCCCTTCAATTAGTTGGTGAACTTCTTCCAGATACTTATGGTATAGAAGAATTCCTTGTTTATTTGGAACATCTCAATGAGCAACATCGAGAGGAAACCATAATCAATGAAGCTCATAAGAAACGAGTAAAAACTTAATATGATAAGGTTGTATGTCCTAGAGTTTTCTGTAAAGGCAACCTTGTCCTAGTCTATTACCAAAACAAAGATGCCTTTGGGGTAGGAAAGTTTAAATCTATGTGGTACAGTTCCTTCATTGTCAAAAATGTTTTGAAAAAGGGAGCCTATGAGTTGATTGATTTTGCGGGAAACGAGTTGGCAAAGCCCAGAAATGAGCTGTATCTTAAAAAGTATTTTTCTTAGGCTTTGGCCTAGAATTTGTTTGATTGTAAATATTGTATATTCTTACATATATATCTATCGGTTTCATAGTGATTTCAATATTTTTTATCTGCTTCGGCAGGTATCAATGGACAATTAGATATATCTATGGTTTTAAAATGGTGCTAGTAGACACACCTGGAACCATGCTTTTGTAACCTCGGTGATTTATTGTCCATTTGGTCAGTTGTTGGTGTCAAGAGGCATATGTATCGGTCGTGCTTCAAATAATATTACCTTATATACTACTGTCATTAATTCACTATCTGAGGCAATATCTTTTGGTATTGATTCATTAGTAGTTTACTTGGACTCACAACTAGTGGTATCTCAATTAAATAACATCTATCTTGTTAGAGATCCTTATTTATATCGCCAATTTTTGAGAGTGAATTTATTATAGAGGTCATTTATTTATATCACATTTATTCATATTCCACGATCAGAAAATTCATTTACAAATTCTATCCCTAATCAAGCATTATATTGACACATAAATCATTGATCACATTAAAAAATCAAAATTAATCGAAGACTCATTTGTATGTATATGATCATCACAGTAAATCTTCGGTACATAGATAGAGTTTTTGTTCAAAATAATATAAAAAGTTGGGACAAAAATTTCATACAAAATTAGGGCTTATACCCATAATCATGTCTAATCAAAAAATATTTGGTCATCCATCTATAGGTCCTTCTCAGGGTGAGCAACATGATAGAAGATGAAGGAATTTTCCACCCATCGGAATAGCCACACCCAATCTCGTGGCACTCCTACCGCGTGTCTTTGCATCTCCTCTGCAAGGTCTTCTATAGCCACCATAGGTACTTGGTGAGTCGAGCTCACCAAGTTTCTCTGGACAACATGGAGGGTCTTCCTAGTCTCCACTGCAGCTCCCTCTGCATCTCTTCTGTGATGCCTTTTTCGAGGTAGAACCTCGGGTCTTACTGGCCCAACATCTATGTAATGATCAAAATAATTTTGTAAGTATTTGTTTTATCAAAAATATTTTCAAGTAATTTATATTTAAAATCCAAAAAAATATAAAATCTAAAAAATTAAAAACATTTGTATCTATGGCTCCCCACACTACATCTCGTGGCAACACTAGGTTTGGATCTCCTCTGAAGTCCATGCCAGCATAGGAATAGTCCTTGACTATTATGAATTGTTTTTCGCATAAGAGGAAGAACTCGTCATCGAAATTGTTTATAGGGACCTCACTGCCCCCTAGTCTCTTCATTAGATCAGCCCATCTACCCATTCATGGATCCATTGGTCTGATGATGGTTGATAATACTTTGAGTCGAATCCCTGGTACTCTCTCAAAGAAAAAGGAACACAAGATGGTTCCATATCCAATTTTCTTTGTCTAACCTCTTTCAATATATGTAATTTGTTTTTTTGTTTTGTCTAAGAAGGGTGTGCACCAGTCAAAACCTGTTGTGAGACACTCCACAACAAGACTCA
This sequence comes from Pinus tabuliformis, assembly GCA_031772625.1. Classification (NCBI taxonomy): domain Eukaryota; kingdom Viridiplantae; phylum Streptophyta; class Pinopsida; order Pinales; family Pinaceae; genus Pinus; species Pinus tabuliformis. The sequence continues at coordinate 976,002,418 of CM062809.1, forward strand.
TCGAAACTAGAGAAGCCTGGTGTAGAGAACTTAAATCATGTACTCTAGCAATGGTAAAGAGAAGGATTCTTAGGGCTAATCACTCTACATGTTTGATTGCAATATGGGTTTCAATCTTCTCGGTGTTTCCTAGGCAATAGATGCGTACTTAGTCCTCCACACTAAGGCTACCTCTTGTTCTTCCTATTGAGTTGAGCCTCTCTCCTCTTCGAGAAAGACCAATGATGAAATATATATCCTCTATTTCTATCCTTAGAGGCATTTTGTCAATAACAAAAGTATCTTCTTCTGGATCCCAGTAGTGGACTAACATCTCAAGCAATCTGGTATTTTCCTTCATATTTGGAATTTTTAAAAATTTCAATGATCTACATCCTTGTAAGGAATCTAATGCATTTGGATATTCCATCAGTTCATTATCAATCACATTATTATTTCTCTCTCGCCAAGTATTTGACATTCTGCAAAAAACCGTGTTTCGGATCATTAAAAACTGTGTTTCAAATTTTGAATTCGTGCACATGCAGGTTCGGTAATGACAAGTCACATGCAGGGATTTTCTATACGTAGTTAATTTGTTTGCAACCCGCATGTACGCAGAGAATAATTTTCAAACTAAAGCATTTAAAAAGAAATAAAACTTATCAAAAAAATAGTTAGAAGGTTACCTAGAGGATCAAAAGTTGAATGAATAGATGAGTTTGATGGATTAAGCTTGCTTGGTTTTTTTCTCCAAAGCTCAGTGGTCATAACAAAAATGAAGAATTATGAGTCAAAAACTCTTTATATAGGTTGACATATAAAAATCTCGTTTTCTAAGAAGTTCATTTTTTATTTTTAAAACTTTATGGGCTTTATGACCTTTTTGGCTTGGAATATTGGGATGGGTCATTTTTTCAAGATACTTTGGAGATTTTGAGAGACCGCTTTGATTCCATGACTGTAGACCCATCATGGCAAGTAGCATTTTTTCATTGGCATATAGGTTAGGGAATATACTTTTCCACTGCATTTTGCATACTAGCCTCCATATTGCGATATTTTGGCCATAGCGTCGACCCCATCATATCTTGGTTCTTAAACCATTTTCACTCAGTGACTTATAAAATCATGACATGATGGTAGAGCCAACCTTTACATGGGCATCTTAGTTAGATCCTTGCTAGAATATGTTTCCCTTGCTGCTATATTGTGTATGCTTGGGAGTTCTCTTGAGTCCCGCCATGACTTGTGCGTTGAAGATTCATTCTCCTACTTCTTCACTATTTTTCTACCTTTATACCCTAGAGGCACCTTTACGTTGAGTTGTACTATTGCATTGCATGTTGACCATTTGTACCTTTTGGCCTTAAGATGGCTTCACTTGGACTGGTGGTTAAGCCATATATTGATGATGTCCTTTGCAAAATTAACCTTGAAATCACTTAGCCTCTGTAACTTGACAACTTTTTACCCATGGAAAGAACATTCCTTTGAGTGTCACTGACCAGTTCTGTCATGTTGGATTCAGCATAGGAATGTTCCCCTCCCTGGAACTAGCACATCTATATTTGGAGACTAGTTCTTTCCACTATACCATAAGCATTATTTTATTCTTTTCCAGGCTTTCTAAAGATGAAAAAGACAAAAAACAAATGTTCCAAAAGAGCAGGAACGTGACATTATTTCCATGATTGATGGCAGCTAGAGTCAGTCATGTCGTTCTTGAAAAAAGCACTTAAAATATCTCTTTTCTCCATTCGGATGGGCTTTAGTTTGATTTAGGAGAGCCTTAACCTTGTTATTGAGTCAGTACTCCTCCAGGTGGTTATCTCTTCCAATCATATTGGGAGTTTTTTTGTGCCTCTTACATGACAAAATTATACAAAGTTATCATATGCTGCCATATTGTCACATTTCAGTCATGCTTTTGTTCAAGGTAGGTAAACTTGCGTTGACTTTTATGCAGTGTCTGTTGACTTATTTTCAGCCGACCATCCCTAATTGTCAGAGTCATGTTCACTATCACATCAGCTATTTGGTCGTTTTCCCGTGTTGGTTTGAGAAGGTCTCCATTGACTTCTTGCTAATGGGTCTTACTCTTATCGACTATGAAAAATTGCTATAAGAGTAGACCTACAACTGCAACCTGACCCTATTTTGATTATTGATGGGTCACCTTATGCTCAACATTGATCAGTATCATGGATATTTGACTTAGTGGTTTCCCTCATGTTCGATGTAAGCTTTCATTATATTGGGATTCATGTTGTACCTTGGTTTCCGTTTGACCCTATTGGTTGGTTCCCCGCCTCTATGGCAGCTTTCATTATTGGTTAGTTCAAAGGGTTTCTATCGTGTGCTAGCTATATCTTGTGTAAGCTGGAAACATGCTTCAGTTTAGTTACTACATATTTCTCCATCTTATTCCTTCCACATTATTGGCCTATGGGTTACACTCATGCTGGATTGATGAAGAATGCCTTAATTCATACCTTCGAACATATCCTTTCCCATCGACTTCAACTCATTTCTCCGGGAAAAAGGTCTAGAGTCCATTTAGTGGTACCTTAGCATTTGCAGTCATCAGTGGCAAACTCCTTCACTATCGAAAGTGGAAAAACATCATTGTCTCCTGATTGATAGATTCTTCCAAGTGTTTGAATTCATCTCATTTATTCGCACTTGTTAGATTGTATTGGGTACCTTGGCTCTCATCATTATTATCGGTGAGTAGTTTTGCATTTGTTAATCGTATACATCAATTACCAGTAATCAAACGATTTCTCAGATGGTTGACTTCAAATCATTTATTCCCATTTTTTACAAATGTACCAAGGCGGTCGGTGAAGACCTCAAGTTTGCATCAGCATTTGTTGGCTGACTTGCCAGTCCTTCTTGTTTCTGTCAGTGACACCATCTACCTTATATGTTGCAGTTCGTTACATAAACATCCTATATGTTGGCACCCGTGTTACGTGTAGTACCATTTGTTCCACTATTTTACATGGCATTTTTTGGATCAGCTTTATGACTTCAATGATCATCTCTATACTTCAACATCATTGATCAGTTCTTTATATGTGATATGTAACATGTACTTCTATGGATATGATCAGATCATCCACTATGTATTTTTAGTCCTTTTATACTTGTATACATATTGGATCTGCTTTTTTATTTGATATGTGGACATGATTTATTATCTCTCAGCATGGGTATGCCCACCTCAGACAACAACTTTATTTTTGATCTCTTCCATTGGCTTGGTAGGCTGAAATCTGGTGAACTCCTCTCAGGTCCTCGCATGATTCCTTTTATACACTTAATACATTTCAGCCATCATGTACCCCTTCTGACCTCATATATTAGGGAGAATCTATTATAGCACCATTTACCACCCTTGGTAGATTTGATTCTTTGCATTATGGCCTAGGGCAAACCCTCCCTTCCAGACTTGGTCCAAATTCTAAAAAAAATGTTTTAAATCCCATATGTTATTTTTTCCTGTATAAATGGCATGTACACGTGGGTCAGTCTATGCCCAACCTGCATATATGTTTTAAAACATTAAAAAATATATAATCTCCTTAAATTCGGGAAGAGTTTATGGGTTTTACCTGTTACTCACCTACTACAGTCCGTGGCCCAACTGTTTCCCAATTGAAAAAACTAATTTGGCGAATTATAAATAGACCTCCATGGGAAGGCCTAAGGGAGGAGAAAATATTAGATATTGATATTATAGTTGATTACATCCCTAATCAAGTCTGAATAAATCCCTGTGCCTTCCACACTCCCAAGTCATAGGAAGCTTATGTTTCCTTCTTGAGATGTCGCTCATCCCTTGATGACATCCTTGTGTATACCTATGAAGGAGGATTGTTGAGGTTTAGGAAGGAATGATTCAAAGGAAGGTTTCACTTGGAGCCAATGGACAACTTAGGTTTTAGTTCTTTCATACTTTCTTTAGTTTACATCAATAAAGAACTGTTGTCTTGTTCCTAAAGTTTATGGTCTTAATGCATTAATTTATGTTAATGCTTATTTTCTGACATGCTTATATGACCTAACACCTATATCATTAACATGCTTTCTATACTGCTATTATATATCCTTTGCTTGAACGAGTTGCAGGTTTTGAAGCATTGGAAGAAGCAGAGGGTTTGGACCTTAAGGGAACGAACTCAAATGTAGGACCTCTGGGTAATACATATTCTTCCTACCTCAGTAGTTTAAGTATTAGAATTTCCTGTTTACATGTATCTTTATACTGTATGACCTCCCATTTGTTGGGGTTTTCAACCCAAGACCCTAGGGTGATTCTACCCATAAAGGTAGGCACTATTGAAATCATTACAGGAGGGGGAAACATGAGGAAGATGATCACATTTACCACATCCTTCATAATCAACCTCCAACTCCCATACCAATTGATGCGTTGATGATAGGATCTGAAAGTAATCCTTGGGTCGACTTATGCCATATTGAGTCAACTCTACACAATTTCAATATTGTATATTTTAGCCCATCCAAAACCTTAAATATAAACCCTTCTCTCTTAGCCAAAGAGGAAGAACAATTGTGCAAAGTGTTGAGGAAACACCTGGATTATTTTGCTTGGGAATAAAAGGAAATGAAAGGTGTGCATCCTTGACTATATACCCACCATATTTACATCAAGGAGGGATGCAAGCATATGTGCCAACCCCAAAATAGGATGAAAGCTTATCTTAAGGATATTGTGAAGGAATAACTACAAAAATTACTAAATGTAGGGTTCATATACCCTATTTGATATAGTGAGTGGGTATCACCTCTTTTGTTAGTTCCCAAGAACAATGGGAAGTGGAAGATATATGTGGATTACAAGGAACTCAACTTGGCCAATAAGAAGGACCATCTTCCCTTTCCCTTCATTGACCAAGTCGTAGATGGCCTTGCAGGGAAGAAATTCTTCTCCTTCCTATATGGATTTAGTGGATGCAATGAAATCTAGATTAGCCTCAAATACCAAGAAAATACCACATTCACATGTCCTTGCGGTACCTTTTCTTATATGGTCCTTCCATTTGTTTTGTGAAACTCCCCTACTACTTTCCAAAGGGAAGTTTTGAGTATTTTTTCTGAATTGGTTCATGATTCTGTGAAAATATACTTGGATGATTTCACTCCTTATGGATGTGAATTCCATGAAGCTTTCTCCAATATGTCAAAGGTTTTGAAAAAATGCATCGAAATGAATCTCTCTCTAAGACCTGAGAAATGTGAGTTCTTTATGAATGAGGGGATTTTCCTTGGCCATTCCATATCTAAGAAGGGATACAGGTGAACCCAAACAAAATTTCTATCATCAAAAGGGTCCCTACCCCTGAGATGAAAAGGGAGGTAATCAACATCTTGGGACTAGCAAGGTATTATAGGAGATTCATCCAAGACTTTAGTAAAGTGGCTTCACCTTTATTTGGTTTACTGGCCAAAGATGCATATTTTTATTGGAACAGTACTTGTTAAGAGGCCCTTGAAGTGTTGAAATAAATGTTGATTACTGCACCTATCCTAAGAGGTCCTAACTAGGCATTGCACTTCCATATCCATATTGATCCATCATACAAAGATGTGGTGGTTCCATTGGAAAAGTATAGGATAAGTTTCCTTATGCCATTTACTTCATTAGTAAGAATTTGTCTAAAGCTAATATGAATTACACTATCACTGAAAATGAACTCTTAGATGTAGTGCATCCTCTAAAGAAATTTAGCAACTATATCACTGGGTACCAAAATTTTGTTCATAGTGGTCATCTAGTTATTAAATATTTTATGAACAACTGTGATGTTAATGCTAGGATAATTAGGTGGTTGTTATTACTACAAAAATTTGATTTCACTATCATTGAAAAACCATGAAGAGGAAATGTGGTTGCAGACTTTTTGTCCAAGTTAACCTTCCCTATAGGTAATGAAGATATGGGGGATGATCAACTTCCATATGAGCACCTATTTGGTATCTAGGTGCTTTCTCCCTGGTCTTTTGTCATAGAAAACTACTTGGCTACTGGGTGGTTCCCTACTAATCTATCACCCAGGGTGAAAAACAAAATTGTAAGGAAAATCTCCCCTTTCACTTGGATTGGTGCAATATTTTTATATTTGTACCAGATCAAATATTGAGGAAATGTGTAAGAGAGGAGGAGGTCTTTGACATCCTCTAATCATGTCATTATGGTCCTTATGGAAGTCATTTTGTTACAAAAGATACAAACATTAAAGTTTCTCAAGATGGTTACTATTGGCCCACCTTACATCAAGATTGAAGGAGATATACCAATAGATGTGATCGGTTCCAAGGAATTGAAAAACCCACACCAAGGGATAAAATTCCCCTACAACCTCAAGTGGCCTTAGACCCATTTGAAAAGTGGGGAAAGGATTTCACTGGGCAAATTGATCAATGATCAGGGGAGAAAAATTACACCATTGTGTGTATTGATTACTTGAAAAAGTGGGTTACGAGGAAGGCAGTCAAAGCAACAACTAAGCAGAAAGTCAGAATTTTTTTAAGAGAGAACATCTTCTATAAGTTTGGGTATCCAAGGGATGTAGTCGTTGAATAAGGGGAACAATTCACATCCAATTCTATTGACGATCTCATGACGAAGCACCATATCAAGAAAAAGACATCTGCTACCTATCATCCTCAAGAAAACGGGTATGTAGAGGTCGAAAATAGAGCACTAGAGAGTATCCTAACCAAAATTAGCAACAAAAGGAAAGATTGGATAAAGATACTAGTAGAGGCCACCTAGGCCTACAATACTAATTGGAAAACCACCACTGGATTCACTCCATATGATTTGGTTTATGGAAATAAATCTCCTCTTTCTATTGAGTTTGAATATAGAACTTTGAGAATGGAACCTTAATTGGACTTAGAAGTCACCACAGCAAAGGAAGAAATGTGGCTCTAAATGAATGGCTTAGATGAGCTCAGAATGTAATTTTTCTTACACACTGAACTCATACAACTACAAAGGAAGTACTGACATCGCAAGCATATGAAGTAAAATACTTTTCAATAAGGGGATTGTACCCTGTTATATGATTCTACATTCATATATTTTAAAGGGAAGCTAATAAGAAGATGGTTGGGCCCATACCTAGTATAAAAATATCATGAAAATGGATTTGTCTAAATTAGAACCATTCATGAGGAAGGCATCCCCTTTCCTCTAAATGGTTATAGGTTGAAGCTATATAGAATACCTTTGTCCAAGGAGGAATTTATCAGTTCATTCAGCAAGGAAATGAATGTGATTTTGAGTTTCATAACTTCTAGTCCGCACCACTTTTAGAATTTTTTTTTAAAAACAAAAAAAAAGACAAAAATGAGGCCTGAATGAAAACCTCTATGAGGCATCTGAGGCCAACTCCTGGGTTGAAAACCTCTCTGAGGCATCTTAGGAGCCAAAAAAAAGAGAGGAAACATAATAAAGATTTGTATGTGAAAACCTCTCTTGCTGCACCTAGGGTAGAAATGCAAGTCAAAACCTCCTTTTAGGAAATGTGTGTGTCTCAAGAAAAAGAAAAAAAGAGAAAAAAAGAGAAAAGAAAAGGGGAAAAAAGGAAGGAGCACATATCCTACACGCTAACATTTCTTTTGTTTTGCATAGTTGTACACAATGGATGATTTCCTGGTTATCGGTCAAGACCTGCAGGTTGCCAACCATTCCTCTATCCATACACCCCATATCCATCCTCTTCTATATTCACATTACTATCTCTCTTCACCATCATATCATCAAGAAATATGAAATTGACCTACTTTCTGTGTTGCTATAAGAAGGACATGTGTTGCTACAATAAGGTCATGTAATGCTACACGAGTAGCCTATTGAGCTACATGAGGGGGATACAAGGAGGAAAATGATCCAAAAGACCACCCTAACTATGAGAAATGGTAAAGAGGGTCCTCCTATGACATTTCCATCACTCTTCCATCATCCATACACTAATTTCACCAAAAGTTTGGTTAAACTTCTCCACTCTATCCTACCTTATGAAAACAAAGAAGCTATCATTTTCTATCCCTATAGTTCATACACTACTCCATGATTCTAACTGTATCCTCATCATTCATCATCATCTCCCTCATCTCCCTCATGTCAACTAAATACTTAAAGGGGAGAACAAGAGACTGTTACAAGAAGAAACTCCTCCGGTGGCAGCCTCTAAAACCCCACAACAAAGACTAATATTATGTTTTTTTTCACAACTAGAACGGATAATGAATCTTGGTTTACAACCATGAAGAGAAACTTGATTCTCAGGGAGGCTCTCCACGAGTGTTAACAACATGGATATTAGAAGAAGTCCATGCAAACACACATCAACAACAACATTCAATGCAACATAAAAAATGAAGACATGAACATGAAATAAACCAAAGAGGTCAAATTCTTTATTCATAATGATGTGTGGTCTAGCTCCAACATGTAAGCCTCTTCAGAAAATTTATCCACATGTATGCTAAGGTATGTAAACCCTAACCTGCTCCCTCTACATAAAAATGAGAAAAGTGTGTTTTAAGCGAGAAAAAATGTTTTCTCAACTAGTTAATTCAAGTGTGATTTAGGGTACCAATGCAACGTGGAAATGTCAACTCAAAAAAATTTGGTGTCCTTGAAGAGTGGCGTGATAATCATGAGGGAGAGATGATGATAGTTATTAGGGAAATGGTCCAAAATAAGAAATATATGTTAGTTCCAAGTCACCACACCATTGCAAGTTTTTAACCAAAAAAGATATTATGTGTTGACTCAACTCCATTTACACCATCACTCTCTCCAAAAATTGGTGGAGGAAGGATGAGCTAGTGTATCACACAACTAGAGTGAAACCTAGGAGCTTTGAACCCTACTAACACAGTGCTATAGGAAAAAGCTACCAGAAGGCTTGTAATTGCTATAAGAGGGCCGAGAGGAGCCACAGGAAGAATTGACAGGATAAAAGGGAGTCATAGTTGCTCGATATTGTCTTGAAAACTTCATGCGCACCCAAAATTTCTCTAATAAGAAGTAAGTGATTCCCTCCTTCTTTTCTTCTACACACAATTTCATGAAACGTTTGCTTGAAATTAAGAACATATAATAGTCAATTTATCCATAGTGGATCCTTTTGGTGGTTACTATGGTTAATATAAAAGAAATATATTGGTGAATATAATTTTTATCATCCTTCCTCCTCACTATCACTAAGCATTGTGACACTGTTTCCCCATTATCTATTCCATTGTTTCATCACTGAGATTGCTTGAATTTTTTAAATTCCACACCTACATAGCATCAATGGGGGAAGGATTTAATAGAATGGAACCCTCATACACCAGGATAATTAACTAACACCTCCCTATAGTTGACAACTTCAGAAACCACTAGTGGTTGGGCATCTCTGAGCTACTAAAGGACTATGCTGATGACATTGTTCATTCATTTTAGACAACATTACACTCTCAAGAGAAAGACAGTGCCACAACTCTTGTTAGAGGGTTTTCCATTTCTCTCAATCCAAAAACTATCAGTAAAGTAACCACCTTGCCTCTAGGAATGAGATGGAGCAGAGAATACAAGCAAGTGTCAATGCTAAGAAAATCTTCTTCCTTTCAAAGGAGAAGCCTATAGAAGATAAGAATAGACAAGGGAGAGAAATTATGCCTTACCCTTAAGGTGAGGTAGCCTACCATATACTAAAATACATATCTTGTGAAGGGAGATTAAGTGTAGTTTATGCATACCACTTCAAGTTGATCCAAGAGATGAGATTCAAGTTAGACTTAACCCTTTTTGAAAGAATGAGTGTCCCTCATTTTATTTTTCATTCAATCATGGAGATGATTCAAAAGGTAAGGGGACAAAACATGAACATTTAGCTCACCATGGCCTGATAAAATTGATCATGGTAGATGTTGTGAACCATTTGAGAATCCCTATCATATCAAACAAATTCGTATTTAACATGCATAGGGAGACTTTCATAGAAACAAAATCACTCAAACTAGGAGAAACTGTAGCCTCTATTGTTGGAGGAAGAAAGGGAAAAATAGAGGAAGAAGGGGAAAAGATATAAGAGGAAGAGTGAGTAAGAATAGAAGAAGAAGAAGAAACAGAGGAGGAAGAGAGAGAGGAAACAAACACAAAGGAAGGAGAAGCCGAGATGAAAGTAGAAGAGGAGGAGAAGAAAAAAGAGGAAATAATAAACCCTATGAAGACTTTCCCACCCGAAGGAACAAAAGAAACTGAACAGGAGGTAGATGCAACCTTAGCTACATTGGGCACTCCTGTGAAGCTAAAAAGGAAGTAATCAAGACCAAGTAAATTTTATTTCAGAACCAAAAAGAGCACTAGAATTAGATAAGGAAGGCCAGAAAATCCTATAAGGGTTCCTATAATTATTGACAAGTCATCAAGGAAACAGGAAGATATAGGACCTAGTGAGGGAAAAATTGAGGAGGTCAGTCCTCCTAAAATAGAAAACAAGTCATCCATAACACCTGTGATTAGGCACAACACCAGTTCTTTCACCTCCAAGAAGAAAAAGCTACAATTTGCATTTGAGGAGGAGGAAAAAGAGAAGCTACAATAGAGACATGGTTTGCTATAGGAGGGCTAGAATTTTGGACAAGTGGAATAAGGGAAGCTACATGAGCCCAAGAAATATTCACTAGAGGTAGTCACCACCTCCAAAAATATTTGAAAATACCTACTCGAGCTCCAATAACCTAGCCCACAGCCTAGCTTTAGGTCCTACTATAAATTCGTTGAAGGAAGGAGGAATATCCCTAAGAAATCTTCAGTCCCACTCCTTTATGAGCTAGAGATAGAGAGAGGTAGAACCTACAGGTGGATTCAAATTTCTAAATCTAAGAAGGTAGAGGATGAAGGAATGATGGAGGAAAATTTCATTAAAATGAGAAAAAAATTAAGTAGGCTGAGAATGAAAGAGTCTTTAATGAAGGAGCAGCTATAGGAAGAAAACAAGAGGTTGAGAGAGAGGCTTCAAGAGAAAGAAACACAACTTTCCACCATTGCAAGTCTCTCCATGGAAGCATTGCAATGCATAAATCCATAAAAGTCTTATTCCCTCTTTCTCAAAGACCAATGATAGAAATTCCAAAACAAAACTTTGGCATAACATGTATTTAAGACCTTTGAGAATGACAATTAGTTCATTGAATTTTGCATCCAAGCTAACATGGAAGACAAGGAAAAATCAACTGAGTGTTACATGCACAACCTCACTTTGACAAACATGAATTTTTTGGATCACAATGCAACATTGGGAGATATATAGCTAATGGTCTTAGCATCTTGGATGAATCATGAGGATACAAGAGATAATGAAATGAAAAGGGTAATGACAAAGGAAGAAAATGAACCATTATATATTAAGGCAAAGCGAGTGATCCCAAGGGTTTCCATTAGAAATCATGTCCTCATCTCCAATGATGCTATTTTACCACCTAAATACCTTCCCAACAAAGAGCAAGTCATTCTACAGTTTGGAAGACATATTCAAGTTGTTGGGAATAAAAATTCTACAAGCTCTCCCTAGGAGATGGCATGCCTTACCCCACAATCTATAGATAAGAGAATATCACTCTCTTGAAAGGCTAAGGAATGCCTTGGAGAGAACACCATTATACAAGAGGATCATGGAGAGGATGAAACTCAGGTGGATACAACTCAAATCAGTGCACCCTTTCTTTTGGGCTTACAAGAAGGAATAGATGAAGCAAAGAGCAGAAGAAATGGATAGAAATAGAGAAGAATGCAGGTTTTCACCCCCAAGAGGGAAAACCATCCGAGGAGCCTTGGGATGTCAGGGAGGCCAATAGGGCCATGAAAGAGTTGCACATGGATTAATGAGTTTCTAATAGGGCGAGAAACCCTTTCAATAGGTGATGGTGAGTCCCATCAGGTGGTACATTTTGAAGATTAATATACCCTTCTCAAACCTTAAAACTACTCTTCTCTTTCATTAATTCACATTTTTGTTATACTATGCTTAATAAGGAGTTAAAGGTGTTCGACATAGTATGTGGGCTAATGTCGTTTAATTGTAGGAAAATGAGGCATTGTTTAGGGTATTATTATGCAAGGGCTTAATGGAGACAACTAGGAGAGAATCAAGAGGGTTTGTCCACCTCCTTAACTCCCCACACTCGACTTGATATCACCATATCCTCTCTCACCAGTTTGAGTTCACTGGAATCTGAGTGACTCCTAGTACAAGTGAAGATCAAGGAGGAAAGGATCCACCATTTTTAGATCAAGGAGGCAATGATTCCTATTTTCAAGGGAGTTTCTTCAGCTGCCATTTTGTATAAATAAATTAGAGGAAGAGCTAATTAGGATTTGAACTTTTTGGTCAACTCTGTGTAGATGTTGAGTTCCAAGCATTGAAATTGTTATTTTAAACTTTTATTTGATTTATTAGACCTCCAATTTATGATAATGAGAAGTTGGATTTTAAGTTGCATCTGAGTTAGTTTCAAATGGATGAGACCCTTGGGTTTGTGCCTATACTAGAGGCTTTGGTCCCTCTTATCTTACTTACGTTTCTTCTTGATTCAAAGTAGTTCACAATTAATTCCATTTTAGTAGAAGTTAACCTATAAAATCATGTGGTTGCATCCTCTACATCACATCTCTTGTGGTAGAATGAGTGGAACAATTCACAACCACAACCTAAAAATATTGTGTTTATGATTTCTTAGGATTTTTTATCCTATTTTACACTTGCTTTCTATATTTTATAATTTAGTTCAGTGATTAGATCAATGGTTTGCATGAATTATATGTCATTTAAATTCATCTCATCTTTCCCATCATAAGTTATTTTATTGTCTAAAGCATAAATGCATGCATGCATGTGATTGATTTCACAGTTTATCGATTTGCAGGGAAGGTCAACTTCATCATGTCCATCCTGAGTTCTCTCACCTTCTCCTTCCACCTCCAAGCTCTGTCCCAGAAACCCTATTTTATAAGCTATTCTATCTAGGTCACCAAGAGCACTCAGCCTAGTGCAAGATAAGCCTATGAGAGGTCTTGAGCTGGGATAGGGGCTCAAACCAACCTAATTTCATTTTATTCAACTAATATTTACCTCTCCATACCCTCAATCCAATATTTTCACCTTGAATAACCACTTGGATGCCCTGGTGTAGGATTACAGGCCCACATGTATCATTACAAGCCTCCAGTTGAAATTGCATGTAACAAACCTATATAACGATTTTTCTTCATAATTTTTGACCCACACTACAACTTTGACTTAGAATAGATGCATATGATTGTAAACTGTAATAATATGATCAGGAAAATCTTATAGGCCACTCCAAAGCTTCCCTGTCTTCACCATAGAAACATAATAGAGTTAGTTTCTTTGTCATGAAAGTAGGTTATTGATTTATGAGAAAATATGAACTAGGTAGGTGGTACCTATGATTTTGAATTGTATTTTGATGAATTATTCAAGATATATTAGTTTCTTCTCTACAAGTAGAATGATGTAATTTCATGAATTCTACAAGATAGCATAACTTCACTTTTGCAAGTAGGTTAGCCTCTATCTTTCCATGAATTGAGTAGGTCGGAGTTTACAAGATGAGTCAATGCCATTTCTATTTTCATAACATTGAATCACTTTCCAATTTGTCCTTTTATTGATATTTCTTTCCAAATTAGTAGAAGGAAGGGTCTTTGAGAAAATTTTGATCTAATGTCATTAGCTAAGGATGGCATGAATGGAATCATATGTGCTTTGCATATAGCAATGTCACCTCGAAGTTTCTGTGAACCCCAAGTTGATAATTTGATTTGACGAGCCATTGGGATTTGCAACATTCTTCGTGGAATACCAGAGCTCACCAACTTGATCTATCTAAAAATCACTCATCCAGACATAGCTTATGCAATTGGTATCCTAGCGTGCTTTATGGAGGAACCAAGGGAAATCCATTTGAATGCAGTAAATAGGATTCTTAGATATATCCAAGGTTTGAAATATTGAGTATTATCTACAAAATGAATAATAATTTTGTACTTGGCAAATACTCAAATTCATATTTTGTTGCAAGTGTTGATGATTGGGCATCAATGGTAGGCTATTTGATTAACATGGGGTCCGCAATAGTTTCTTGGAGTTGCAAGATTAAAGCCACAGTGGCAAATTCTTCAGCATAAGCAAAAATATATCAGAATGGGAAGAAAAATGTGATATTGTTTTGTTTCATAGATATTATTTATGTGTTCCTTAAGTACAAGCCACAGCTTTATTCGTCGTCAACTAATCAACAAAATAATTTGAAAAAAATCTAGTTTTCCATTCCAAAACAAAGCATGTCGACATAAAGTATCATTGCATCTAGAGACTCATCACAATGGATGTCATTAAACTAGTATATTCTCCTTTAGAAGGCCAAGTCTCTAATATTTTCATTAAAACACATGGCAAGATCAAATCTACTAAGTTTAGGGAAAGACTTAGTACTTGGTGTAGTGTACTTTTGGATAAAAAAGGGGAATGTTAGATATATGATCCAACATACATAGTTTGGTCTTAAATTATTTAAAGTAATAGAGTATTAGAATATTTATTTGTAATAATATATTTGGCATCTAGAAAGGTGTTGTTTTTTAGAAATAAATTAGGAAATTTTTTAGGAGATTTGTTAGAATCAAATTAAATGTAAATGGACACTTGTCATATGCAATAATCAATCGAAAGCTAAATTAGTTTTAGGAAATAATATTAGTTAAATCTTATGTTTCTCCTCATGTGAGAGCAAGCATTGATTGTTGTAAGCTCTTGCATTTTATTATGTAATTTTGCTTTCCTGAATTAATAGAATGTGTGTGTTTGATGAAACTTCTCCTATCAGATCTTTGTCTAGGAGAATGATATGCAGCTACTATAGTGGGTCTAGAACCTTCATCAACGTGTGTGGATTATAAGTAATTTCATCACTCTTTCCATTTCCATTTTGTGAAAGGAAGAGATTGCAATAGATCTTCAAAGCTTAATTTCTCATTTTTTCCAATGCTTAACAAAATTATGAGATGGAATCTATGGGACAACAGTCGCTTTTTCTTGTGAATAATTTATGAAAACATATTCTATGAAAGCTAATTTTGTGAAAGTATATATCTAAACCCTTTGGTTTCATATTGAATTCCTTCTAATTCAAATTCCATGAATAATTCATTATACTTTGTAAAAATTATATTTAATTTTCTCAACCATTGAATCCCCTAAAAACATCTCCTCCTCAAATGAGAATGGCGTACACTAGGATTTTTAAATTATATTCTTCCAAAGTCAATTTGTTGTCACACAATTTTTGTAGACAATTAGTTCATTCACCATTAATAACTGAACCTTGAAAATTTTTAATTGGGTACACACAAAAATCAGGTGTTGTACTAATCTTTTATTAATGAATTTATGAGTACTACATGAGTCAATAAGTAAATTGGACTTTTTCTTATCAACGTATCCTACAATATGAAGTGTTTGAGGTACTACAAAGCCTACTAATGCATGAAAACGAATTTCACACTAGTTTGAGTCTATATTGTGCTCAACTTTAACATCTCTTTCCTTCTTTCTATGTCATAAGTTTTTCCGCATCACTTTTTATACTTTCCTCCATTTCCTCTTCATCATTATTTTCTCAACCAATCAATTTTGTTTATTGATATTTGTTCCCATTTATTACTACAACCAAATCATAGTCCATTCATAGTACATCTAATGCAAAAAAACTTGATTCCTACACAAATGAATATCCTTTATTATAAATGGGAGGTGAAGTGAGCATGACATAATGTAACACTAAGTTGATCTAACAATATATAATATACTAATAATAAATAAGTATTATGACCTTAGCATGGGGGCCTTAACACTACCTCATTGGTTTTTCTTTAACATGTGGTTAGTGGTTCTAAAATCCTTACAAAATTACATGTCGACTATAGTGTTTAGTATCCCACAATGTTTTTTCTCAAATCAAATATCCAATACTTTCATAGTTGCACCAAAAAAATATATTACATAGATAGGAACATAGTCTACCTTTTATTAGTGTTGGGTGTGGAGCTTGATTATCTTTTTTATTCGAAGGTATCACCGCATTAGACCCCAGTTTGTAATGTGGTGGCAATGCCACCGCATGTAGTTCGCAAGATCGGAAAGCATAAGACAAGGATGGAACGTGAAATGAGACTCACTGTGCATATCAAAGAATATGAAATGGATCAAGTCATTCTGGATTTTGGATTAGATGCAAACATTTTACGGAAGCAAACATGGGATCCAATGGGGAGACCTTCACTGCAATGGTCCCTAGTTTAGCTAAGGATGATGAACCAATAGAAAATTATGCCCATGGGGCGGTTGCAGGGAATAACCATGGATATTGAGGGAGCAAGCGTGCTGGTAGATTTTGAAGTAATAGAGATTGTTGATGACCTCAATCCATACCCCACGCTATTGGGAATTGACTGGGCTACTAACATGAATGGGGTAAGCAATCTGAAAATGCAAAATATGATCTTTGAGAAGAAGTCACTATGTGTAATAATACACCTGGATCCCGGTGAAGGATCGCACTATACGGAGCCGGTCCGGAATTATGAGAGTGATGACGATCTGGACTTCATCTATAAGATAATAGTGTGAGGCCAAGACTAAGTGAATCCCACCATAGATGGGCAGATTACATGGGAGTGTGAGAGTTCCTGTACTTCAGACTCCGACGAAGAAATGGAAAGCTAGCAAAATCAGTTGCATGAGGTAACTATGATGAATTGCAACATGATGTCCAGATCGTTGCACTGCATATCATCAGAGGTAAGAAATTTGCCTAATTATGATGCATTGAATGAGGTATATATATTTTTGGATGCATTTGAAATGGAAGTGCTAAAAAAACAACAATTCCAGGCCTTGGATTGGGCACTGCGCGCTACGCCCGCAATATGGTGGGGTACGCACAAGGGGAGTTTTGATGATTGGTGAAAATGTAGGAAAGTGATGTAAACATGGTTTGGGAAGCCTAAATGTGACTGAAAAAAAAGTATGATGGGAAGAATCATCCATGAACATAGACGCAAGCCTATGGAGAAAAGCCCTAACCGGAGCAGGTGCACTTGTACTCCCCGCTAAAGTACCTGGTAAATAAGCTTGTGTTGGGGGGGCACATCGATATATGGCTATTATTATTCTAGCAATATGATTTTGAAGTTGTTTTGAAGCCTAGACGACTGAATGCAGGACCTAACCACCTGTCGCGCATTGAGACGTGGGAGGAACCCACTAATTTGGAGGGAGGATTACCTAGTGCGCATCTCTTTGCTATGCGCATCGCGGATGGACATTTCTAGGATATAATATGCTTCCTAACAACTGGAACTATGCCAAAAGGATACTCTATCCAGCAAAAGAAGGAATTAGTGGTTTGTGCAACAGATTTCTCTGTCATTACTAGGCATCTATACAAGATGGGGAATGATGCGATACTGTGAATGTATGTACCTAAATTTGAATGAAACAACATCCTCATGGATGCTCATGGGGGCGTTGCAGGAGGAAATTATGCAAGGAGAGAATATACACAGAATATTCTATGTAGAGGGTTGTGGTGGCCAACCCTTCATCTGGATTCAAAAGCATATTGCAAGGTGTGTGACATATGTCAAAGAACATGTAAGCCATCATGGAGAGATAAAATGCCTTTGAATCCACAAATGACGTTGCAACCTTTCGAAAAGTGGGAAATATATTTTGTAGGACCTATTTGGCCCCAAGGAGGGACAGGTAGGAGGAACATTATCACTGCGACAGAGTACTTGAATCGTTCGGTAAAAGCGCAACCGGTGAAGGATTGTGCTAGCGTGACTGCCGCAAAGTTTCTATTTGAGAATGTATTGATGTGATTTGGCTATCCAAAGATCTTGATGAGTGATCATGGTACGCACTTCCTGGATGAAATGATCAGTGCATTGACGAAATAATTTCAGGTGTATCATCAAAAGAGCACACCTTATCACCCACAGGCTAATGGGACAGTGGAGGAATTCAGTAGAGTACTGGAGACCGCACTGACCAAGGTATGCAATGCTCAACGAAGTGATTGGGACCTACGCATACCTGCAGTATTATTGGCTTATTAGACAACGTGCAAGAAGTTAACCGGATAGACACCCTTTAGGTTGGTATATGGGGTTGAAGCAGTGATTCCTATGGAATAAATCGTGCCTAGTATGTGCATAACAGTGCTTAGAGGTGTGATAGGTCACGAAGCCCTAGAAAAGAGGCTCACGCAGCTGGATGAGTTGGAAGAAGAGAGATTTTTGGTTGGATTTCACTAGGAGGTCCAAAAGCAGTGTGAAAAGGTGTGGCATGATCGACATATTAAGTTACGTACCTTTAATTTGAATGACTTGGTGCTATTGCATGATAATAAGTTTGATAAATTTCCAGGGAAACTCAGAGTGCATTGGCTGAGGACGTATGTTATTAAGTAGATTACCGATGGTGGCGTAGTCTATTTAGTTAAGGTTAATGGATATCCCTTCCCAAGAAAAGTGAATGGTAGTCATTTGAAGCCATACACAGGTGGCTCAGCCATATGACTAGCCAACAGAAGCACAGTCTTAGTGCTCCAAATAGTTGAAAGGAGGCGCGGGAATATAAAATACACTGCTCGGGAGTTGCGTGATTTCAGGATTTTACGAAGCAGAAAAGTGTCACATGGTCTGCGACAGCACAAAGACAACTGTGCTAGCATACAGGTCTGCTGGAAAGTGACCGTTAAAGTCACTATTCACGATTTGATGATTGGTTTGAGGCCAAATGGATCGGGAGGCAGGCATTTAAGGCAAAATTTATGGGCTAGATTCTTGAAAATCTACCACCAATCTAGCATTAATGGGCCGAATGTGGGGGTAACGGTCGAATTCAAATTCAAAAGGCCCTATAAATTACAAGTGGTTGTCCAGTGAAAAAAACTTGGAATTTTCAAAATTCAGTTATTGCGCTATCAAGTGTGTATGGACCTTTCAAATTTTGACGCTTTAAGAGAAAATTCAATGTTTGAAACATTGTCGAAGGAAACGCAAGACCTGCTGACTAGAATGATGTCAGCACTCGAAGAAGCCGTGTAGGAAGTTGAGGTAGTGGAAGCCCCAGAGAGCGGAGGAATAATCTTTGAGGTCCCAAAATCACCTCGAACATTGAGACCTAAGAAGGATAGGTAGGCTATGATCCTGGTGTGCGTTTCACCATGAAACCCACAAAGGACCAAGCTCACCTTGCGGGAGAAGTGGAATGCTATTAATCTGGAGGTCGATGAGAAGGAGTCTGAAGAAATCCTAGTGGAGGAGGAGGATGTAGAGATGGAATTTGAAACCTAGGGTGTGGACCCTATTACCTAGTTACCTGAATATGTTCCTCCATGCAAGGGTAAATCCAAAGTGCCAAAGGGCATAGATGAGAGCAAGATCTCTCTTTAAACTTTGTTGCTCCTAGACAATATTGTTTTTGAGGGACCGCACTTGGGGTAGATACTTGTGTTGAAGTTTGAAGATTGAGACCTCATAGACCACGAGAAGTTCCCATATTTAGTTCTACGAAGCTAATGCGCTAGAGGATGGACGCAATGGGTGGAACAATTGAATTGGAGCCACTCACATGACTTAGAGGTGTAGAAAAAGCTAGGTTGCTAAACATGCTCTGGGTGTTGCATTACCACCATGCCCCAATCACCGTCTTCATCATCAGGCAGCTACTCTTCTTGGTGCATGATGGGTGTTTGTGGCTGGAGGAGCCCATTCCCATCACAGAACATTTGGTTCATCGAATTACATGGCTACCTCATGTAGGGGAGGGTCCAACCAATATTTCTAAAGGAAAAGGTGGCGAGTTGGCCCTCACAGAAGCAATGAAGAAGATGTTCAAGTTGGAGAAGAAGAAGAAAGGATGTTCCATCTCCAACATTAAAAACCCTGCAGTCAAGGTCGCGACACAAATCCTAGTAGGAAAAGTGATGCAGAAGTGCCACACGGATGAGGTGGCCATGCCCGTGGTTACACTAGCAGTCCAATGTGCGGAAGCAGTCCAGTTCAACTGCACGAACTATCTGTGCGGTGAGTTCCTTGTGAACTATCACAAGGCACAGGAGAAGGGAAGAACATTTCATTATGTGTGGCTCCTGTTATCAATCGTATTGGTGGCATGGGAGCTACCCAAAGATAGCCAGTTCCCTTCAATCGCGCCGAACCTTCTAGATGTAGTGAAGTATGCTTCACTGCAGGAGACCAAGGATGCACAATGGATAAGAAAAAGCAAGATATTTTGGGTATTAATGGAGATGAATATCAGGATAGGGATCAATCATAAGCCGCTATTGTGGCCCAAAGCTTATGCTAGTTTGCAGAACTTTGCAGATTTCAAAGCGAATTTCGACCATCTCTTCATTAGGGCATGGAAGGACCCTAAGAAGACATGGCATAAATTACCATATTTGGTGATTGACGATGTGATATTTGCAGTCCTTGGGTCTTGGCTGTCGGAGTGGCATGCTTTAGCTACCTCCACGGTGGAAACAGATAAGTCCGTTGCACAGCACAAGAATGAAGAGACAAAGCTTCGGATGGTGCAGCTAGGAGAGAAGCACAGAAAAGAGGAAGCAGAGGCTAAGGTTCATGTAGCGCGTGACGCCACAAAAGTGGCAGAACAACAGAAAATAGGAGAATAAGAGAATGAAGGACGAAAGTAACCTTCACCTGGTATTGAAGCAGAAACAAAGACAGAACAAGGTGGCGGAGACTTGCAAATGATGTCCACCCAACTCAAGTGTCTCCGACCACGAGAGCAGGCAATGTCGTGAAAGAAAACCAAGGCATCCAAGACGTCCTTTGCCCAAATCACCCTCACTGAGGGGGATTTACATGACATCGGTGAAATGATTATGCATGTCACCGTGGAAGCCCTTCAACAATTTGAAGAACAATAATAGCTAGTATTAGGGGCTCTTGAAATAGAACTACAGGAGTTGTAGGTTCTCACTCCACAATCTGGCACAGTGTCCACCAACCTCGTGATCAGCACTTTAGCTGCCGAAGAGATGTTGCATGCAAGGGTGACCAACACGGTACTGCTATGTGACAGGGCACTCACTATAGAAAATGAGGCCGACAGGCCCAGACTTAGTAGTCTGAAAAGGGTAGGATTGAACATGGCCATGCCCCCTCGGGAGACACTCTACCTCTTACATGATGGAGTCACTGCAGAGCTTAGGGCCCAAGAGAGTCGCGCTTTGCAGGTGATGAGCGAGCAGTGCATCAAAATCGAGCAGTTAGGCCTACAACCCAGCGAAGTAGTAGAGTGGAATAAGCAGATAATGCGAGTTGTGGAGGAAGCCCGCTAGATCATCTCGAAGTTGAAAATTTAGGAAAAAGAATTAGTGGAGGCGTGTGTTTGCAAATTGGCCATAGGGGTGCGTGACACTCGAGCATAAATGGCCAGGGTTTAGCTAGAGTTGAACCTATAGATCACGGAACTGCAGTTGAGGACTCAGCTTTCAACTCTGCCGGAGATGAGGGAGTAGCATACCACTGCTCTTACAACAACAACATCGATAGCTGAGAGTGCAGTGGCAGTCTACATGTAGCTATTTGAACAATCATTCAAGGTCCTAACCACCCTACAAGAGGACCTGAATGTAGAGCACCTAGAGACGGAGGCACGCGAGCTCAAACACAGAGGTGTGCACAAATGCAGGAGGCAATGGTGCTCAAGTAACAGGTGAATGCCTCTCAGCATAAGGAAGAAATCCTAAAAGTGTGCCTATAGCCATGGATTGATTAGGATTACACGATAATAGCCTCCATTGAAGGGAATCCGTGAAACTGTAGGCAACTTCGCAAACTATTCAGAGCAGCAGCCACCGAACAACGCATGGAAGAAGTCCAGTAGGCAGCCACTCAGTGCACTGCCGACGTTACAGTGATACAAACAGAGCTAGGAGGTCTTCATGCTAAGATCTCTACACCTGCAAAGTGACTCGAGGGTGAGCGATGATGTTTGTGTTGGGGGCTTGTTGGGTGTGGGATCCCCCAAGAGCAGTTTTGGGGCTTAAACTCTATATTTTGGTCCAATTTTTGTAATCCAAATGTAAATACTTTGCATTTTGTGGTCATGGAGCGCATAGATGTTAAACAGTGATAATGTTTTCTGCCCTTATTTTGGTAATGGAATGTCGGTTGTAATAGAGCGAAACTCTAAGTAGTTAAAAGACAGATCATGAAGAAATAAGTGATGGAATGATTTATGACAAATAACTATGAAGTAGAATTCTAAGTTTTGGGTCGTAGCGTAGGTAGAGGCTCCATGCCTAAGTGTGCAGAGGCCTAGAAGTCTACAGCTGAGTGTGCGGACCCCTGCAGCTGAGTGCACAGGGTGAGTTGAGTGTGTAATCTTCTAGAATTATCAGTAAAGAGAATTATTCTATAACTTCTATGTCTTTATTTCTTGTTTATGCATCTGTTATATTGGGTATGAATTTCACTTCTAATGCTTATATGATGCGTGAATTGTATAACTGTATGGGTTAAGTTAATGCAAGTAAGAACATCTATTTATGTGAAGCTAACTAAGATTTTTTAATAAGATAAGTAAGATACTTAGTGTAGTTTGCTAAATATCACATATTGTTGCCCTAGCAGTGTGAAACCATACCAACCCCTCGCTAGGGCTGTGGAAAAGTCGATTGTAACATTTCACAAAGGTACTGAAGGGTAGAACAAAGGGATAAGTAACCTGCATGAAGGAAGGTATAGTTAGAATAAACTGACATCACATCCATATCAAGGGTGTTGAAACTTGGTTCCAACATCCCCCCATACTACTTCGAGTGAGACTTCAAGCCATGCTCTGCGGGCTGATGCCGAAAGGGCCAGTAGTGTAGGGATTTGTTTGGCTAACTAACACTGAACCTAGGTCAGGCCCCCACAAGCAAACACCTGTCAACCTACATTAGGGGGATCCAAGGAGGAAAATGATCCAAAATACCATCCTAACTATGAGAAATGGTAAATAGGGTCCTCGTATGAATTTTCCATCACTAGATTCCATCATCCATCCACTAATTTCACCAAATGTTTGGATAAACTTCTCAAATCTATCCTACCTTATGAAAACATAGAAGCTATCATTTTCTATGTGTACAGTCCATACACTATGCCTCTATGATTCTAACTGTATCCTCATAATTCATTATCATCTCCCTCGTCTCCCTCATGCCAACTAAATACTTAAAGGGGAGAATAAGAGACTGTTACGAGAAGAAACTCCTCTGGTAGCAACCTTTACAACCACATAACAAACACCGATATTATGTTTTTTTTCACCACTAGAAGCGATGATGAATCTCACTTTGTAGCCATAAAGAGAAACCTCATTCTCATGGAGGCTCTCCACCAGTAGTAACAACATGGATATTGGAAGAAGTCCTTGCAAACACACGTCAACAACAACATTCAAGGCAACATAAAAAATGAAGACATGAACACGAAATAAACCAAAGAGGTCAACTCCCTTGTTTATAATGCTGTGTTGTCTAGCTCCAACATGCAAGCCTCTTAAGAAAATTTATCCACATGTACGGTAAGGTATGTAAACCATAACTTCCTCCATCTACATAAAAATGACAAAAGTATGTTTTAAGCAAGAGAAAATGTTTCAATAGGTTGTATGTGGCCAGTGAACTTGGCCACCCTCGACTAGTTAACTCAAGTGTAATTTAGGTTATCCGTGCAATGTGGAAGTGCCAACTCAAAATAAATTGGTTTCCTTGAAGAGTGGGGTGATAATCATGAGGGATAGATGATGACAGTTAGTGGGGACAACGGTCCAAAATAAGAAATCTGTGTCAATTCTAAGTCACCACAGCACTCCAAGTTTTTAACAAAAAAAGGATATTATGTGTTGGCTCAACTTCATTTACACCATCAATCATTCCAAAAATTGGTGGAGGAAGGATGAGCTAGTGCATCATGCAACTAGAGTGAAAACTAGGAGTTTTGAACCCTACTCGCATAATGCTACAAGGAAAAGATACTAGAAGGCTTGCAATTGCTATAGGAGGACCGAGAGGAGCCACAAGAGGAATCAATAGGATAAAAAGGAGTCATGGTTGCTCAATATTGTCTCAAAAACTTCATGTATGCCTAGAATTTCTCTAATAAGAAGTAAGTTATACCCTCATTCTTTGTTTCTAAATCAAATTTCATGAAATGTTTGCTTTAAATTAAGAGCATATAATAGTCAATTGATCCATAGTGGATCCTTTTGGTGGTTACTATGGTTAATATAGAAGAAATATCTTGGTGAATATAGCTTTTATCACCATTCCTCCTCACTATCACCAAGAATTGTGACACATTTTCACCATTGTGTATTCCATTTTTTCATCACTGGGATTTCTTGAGTTTTTGAAATTCCACACCTACATAGCATCAATGGGGGGAGGATTTAATAGAATGGAACCCTTAGACACTAGGAGAATTAACCAACACCCTCTTGTAGTTGACATGTTCAGAAACCACTACTGGTTCGACATCTTTGAACTACTAAAGGGGTATGCTGATGACATTTCCCATGCATTTTCCAAAACATGACACTCTTAAGGTGCCACAACTCTTGTCAAATGGTTGGCCATTTCTCTCAGTACATAAACTATCAGAAAAGTAACCACCTTGCCTCCAGGAATTAGATGGAGTAGAGATGAGAAGCAAGTAAGTGTCACAGCTAAGAGAAACTTCTTCCTTTCAAAAGAGAAGGCTATAGAAGATAAGAATGGACTGGGGAGAGAAATTATGCCTTACCCTTGGGATGAGGTAGCCTACCATATCCTCAAATACATATCTTGTGAAGGGAGATTAAGTGTATCTTATGCATACCACTTGAGGTTGATCCAAGAGATGAGATTTGAGTTAGGCTTACGCCTTTCCAAAAGACTAAGTGTCCCTCATTTTATTTTCCATTCAATCAAGGAGATGAT
Organism: Pinus tabuliformis; assembly: GCA_031772625.1. Lineage (NCBI taxonomy): Eukaryota > Viridiplantae > Streptophyta > Pinopsida > Pinales > Pinaceae > Pinus > Pinus tabuliformis. The sequence continues at coordinate 976,027,525 of CM062809.1, forward strand.
TCAGAAGGTAAGGGGATGAAAACATCAACATTTAGCTCATCGTGACCTCATAAAATTGATAATGGTAGATGTTGTGAACCATTTGAGAATCACTATCATATCAAATAGATTTGTAAACATAGATAGGGAGACTTGAATAGAAACAAAAGCCCTCACACTAGGAGAAAACCTAGCCTCTAGTGTTGGAGGAAGAGAAGGAAAAATAGACGAAGAAGAAGGGGCAAAGATAGAATAGGAAGAGTGAGTAAGAATAGAAGAAGAAGAAACAAAGGATGAAGAGAAAGAGGGAGAAAACACAAAGGAAAGAGAAGAAAAGATGAAAGGAGAAGAGGAGGAGAAGAGGAGGAGAAGAAAAGAGAAGAAATAATAAGACATAAGAAGACTTCCCCACCCCAAGGAATAAAAGAAACTGAATGGGAGGTGGCTGCAACCTTAGCTACATTGGGCACTCCCGTGAAGCCAAAAAGGAAGAAATCAATACCAAGTAAAGTGTATTTCAGAACTAGAAAGAGCACTAGAATTAGACAAGGAAAGCCACAAAATCCTACAAGGGTTCTTATAATTATTGATGAGTCATCAAGAAAACATGAAGAAATAGGACCCAGTGAGGGAAAAATTGAGGAGGTCACTCCTTCTAGAACCAAAAACATGTCACCCATAGCACCTGTGAGTAGGCCTATCACTAGTTCTATCACCTCCAAAAAGAAAAGGACACAATCTGCATTTGAGGAAGAGAAAAAAGGGAAGCCACAGGAGGGCAAACATTTTCGACTAGTGGAATAAGGGCAGCTATAGGAGCCCAAGAAATGTTCACAAGAGGTAGTCACCACCTGAAAAAATATTTGAAAATACTTAGCTTTAGGTCCTACTATAAATTCATTGAAGGAGGGAGGATTATCCCTAAACAATTTTCAGTCCCACTCCTTTATGAGCTAGAGATAGAGAGAGGTAGAACCCACAGGTGGATTCAAATTTCTAAATCTAAGAAGGTAGAGGATGAAGGCATCATGGAAGAAAATTTCATTGAATGAGAAAATAATTATTTAGGCTAAGAATGAGAGAGTCTTTAATGAAGGAGAAACTATAGGAAGAAAACATGAGTTTGAGAGAGAGGCTTCAGGAGAAAGAAACACAACTTTCCACCATTGCTAGTCTCTCCATGGAAGCATTGCAATTCAAAAATCCATCAAATTCTTATTCCCTCTTTCTAAATGAACAATGACTACAATTCAAAAAAAACCTTGGCACAACATGTATTTAAGCCTTTTGAGGATTACAAACAGTTCATGGAATTTTGCGGCCAAGCTAACATGGAAGAAAAAGAAAAATTGGTTGAGTATTACATGCACATCCTCACTTTGACAAACATGAATTTTTTGGATCCCAATGCAACATTGGGAGATATATAGCTAATGGTATTAGCATCTTGGACGACTCATGAGGAGACAAGAGCTAATGAAATGAAAAGCATAATGACAAAGGAAGAAAAGGAACCATTGTATATTAAGTGAGAACTAGCGATCCCAAGGGTTTCCATTAGAAATCATGGCCTCATCTCCAATGATGCTATTTTAGCACCCAAATACCTTCCCAATGAAGAGAAAACCATTCAACACTTTGGAGACATATTCAAGTTGTTGGGAATAAAAGCTCTATAAGCTTTCCCTAGGAGATGGCATGCCTTACCCCATAATATATAGATAAGAGAATATCACTCTCTTGAAAGGCTAAGGAATGCCATGGAGAGAACACCATTATACAAAAGGATCATGGAGAGGATGAGATTTAGGTGGATAGGACACAATCTCAGCCCACCCTTGCTGTTGGGTTTATAAGAAGGAAGAGATGAAGCAGAGAGCAGAAGGAATGGACAAAATAGAGAAGAATGTAGGTTTTTACCCTAAGAGGGAAAACCATCCGAGGAGCCTTAGGATGTTAGGGAGGCCACTAGCACCATGAAAGATTTACACATGGACTAATTAGTTTCTCATAGGGTGAGAAACCCTTTCAATAGGTGATGATGAGTCCCATCAAGTGGTACATTTTGAAGATTAATATACCATTCTCCAGCCATAAAACTACCCTTCTCTTTCATTAATTCACATTTTTTATTATAATATGCTTAATGAGGAGTAAAAGGTGTTTGTCATAGTATGTGGGCTAATGTTGTTTAATTGCATGAAAATGAGGCATTTTTTAGGCTCTTATTATGCAAGGGCTCAATGGAGACATATAGGAGAGAATCAAGAGGGTTTGTCTACCTCCTTAACTCCCTACACTTGACTTGATATCACCATATCATGTCTCACCAGTTTGAGTTCATTGGCATTCGAGTGACTCCTAGTCCAAGTGAAGATCAAGGAGGAAAAAATCCACCATTTTTTAGATCAAGGAAGCAACGATTCCTATTTTCAAGGGAGATTTTTCAGCCGCCCTTTTGTATAAATAAACTAGAGGAAGAGCTCATTAGGATTTGAATTTTTTGGTTAGCTAGGTGTAGCTATTGAGATCCAAGCATTGACATCATTATTTTCAACTTTTATGTGATGTATTAGACCTTCACTTTTTTATAATGAGAAGTTGGATTTTAAGTTGCATCCGAGTTAGTTTCGAAGGGCTGAGACCCTTGGGTTTGTGCCTAAACTAGAGGCTTTGGTCCCTCTTATCTTACTTATGTTTCTTCTTGATTCCAAGAAGTACACAGTTAATTACATTTAAGTAGAAGTTAGCGTACAAATCATGTGGTTGCAGCCTCTACATCACATCTCTTGTGGGAGAATGAGTGGAAATATTCACAACCACAACTCGAAAATATTGTGTTTATGTTTCTTAGTATTGTTTATCCTATTTTACACTTGATTTCTGTATTTTATAATTTATTTCAGTGATTAGATCAGTGGTTTACATCAATTAGATGTCATTTAAATTCAACTCATCTTTTCCATCATAAGTTATTTTATTGTCTAAATGATAAATCCATGCATGCATGTGATTGATTGCATATTTGATCGATCTGTAGGGAAGCTCACCTTCATCAGGTCTGTCCTGAGCTCTTTCACCTTCTCCTTCCACCTCCAAGATTTGTCCCATAAACCCTGTTTCATAGGCTATTCTATCTAGGTCACCAAGAGCACTCATCCTAGTGCAAGATAAGCCTATGAGAGGTCCCGAGCTGGGATAGGGGCTCAAACCATTCTCATTTCATTTTATTCAACTACTATTTACCTCTCCATACCCTCAATCCAATGTTTTAACCTTGAAATACCAATTGGATGCCCTGGTGTAGGATTACAGGCCCACCTGTATCATTACAAGCCTCTTATAGAAATTGCTTGTAGCAAACCTATATAAGGCCTTTTCTTCACACTTTTTTACCCAAACTGCAACTTTGACTTAGAATAGATGCATATGACCCTAAACTATGACAATATGACTAGGAAAAACTTATAGGCCACTCCAAATTGTCCTTGTCTTCACTATAGGAACATATTAGAGTTAGTTTCTTTATCATGAAAGTAGGTTATTGATTTATGAGAAAATATGAACTAGATAGGTGGTACTTGTCATTTTGATTTGTAGTTTGATGAATTACGCAAGATATATTAGTTTCTTTTCTACAAGTAGAATGATGTAATTTGATGAATTCTACAAGATAGCATAACTTCATTTATGCAAGTATGTTAGCCTCTATCTTTTCATGAATCGAGTATGTAGGGGTTTACAAGCTGAGTCAATACCATTTCTATTTTCATAACATTGAATCACTTTCCAATTTTTCCTTTTATAGATCTTTCTTTCTAATTTAGTAGAAGGAAGGGTCTTTGAGCACTTTTTTATCTAGTTTCATAACTAAGGGTGGCATGACTGGAATCATATCTGCTATGCATATAGCACTATCACCTCGAAGTTTGTATGAACTGCAAGTTGATAATTTGATTTGAGGAGCCATTGGGAGTTGCAAAATTCTTGGTGGAATACCAGGGCTCACCAACTTGATCGATCTAAAAACTGTTCATCTAGACATAGCTTATGCAATTGGTTTCCTATCGTGCTTTATGAAGGAACTGAGGAAAATCTATTTGAATGTAGTAAATAGGATTTTTAGTTATATCCAAGGTATGAAATATTGATTTTTATCTACAAAATGATTAATAATTTTGTACTTGGTGAATACTCAAATTCATATTTTTTTGCAAGTGTCGATGATCGGGCATCAACAATATGCTATTTGATGAACATGGGGTCAGCAGCAGTTTCTTGGAGTTGCAAGATGAAAGCCACAATGACAAATTCTTTAGCATAAGAAAAAATATATCAGAATGGGAAGAAACATGTCATATTGTTTTGTTTCATAGATATTATTTATGTGTTCCTTAAGTAGAAGCCACATATTTATTCATTGACAACTAATCAACAACAAAATTTTCAAAAAATCTAGTTTTCCATTCCAAAACAAAGTATGTTGACATAAAGTATCATTACATCCAGAGACTCATCACAATGGATGTCATTAAACTAGTATATTATCCTTCAGAAGACCAAATCTCTAATATTTTCATTAAAACACTTGGCAAGATCAAATCTACTAAGTTTAGGGAAAGACTTAGTACTTGGTGTAGTGTAATTTTGGATCAAAAGGGGGAATGTTAGATATATGATCCAACGTACATAGTTTAGTATTAAATTATTTAGAGTAATAGAGTTTTAGAATATTTATTTCTAATAATATATTTTATGTCTAGAAAAGTGTTGTTTTTTAGAAATAAAATTGGGAAATTTGTTAGGAGATTTGTTAGAATCACATTAAATGTAAAAGGACACCTGTCATGTGAAATAAATGATCAAAAGATAAATTAGTTTTAGGAAATAATCTTAGTTAAATCTTATGTTTCTCCTCATATGAGAGTAATCATTGATTGTTGTAAGCTCCAGCATTTTCTTATGTAATTTTGTTTTCCTGAATTAATAGAATGTGTGTGTTTGATGAAACTTCTCCTATCCTATCTTTGACTAGGATAAGGATATGCAACTGCTATAGTGGGTCTAGAACTTTCATCTACATGTCTGGATTATAAGGAATTTCATCACTCTTTCCATTTCCATTCTATGAAAGGAAGAGATTACAATAGATCTAGGAAGCTTAATTTCTTATTTTTTCCATTGTTTAAAAAATTATTAGATGGAATCTATGGGAGAATAGTCCCTTCTTCTTGTGTATAATTTATGAAAATATATTCTATGAAAGGTAATTTGTTGAATGTATATATTTGAAACCTTTGATTTCATATTGAATTCCTTCCAATTCAAATTCCATGAATAATTCATTATACTCTATAAAAATTATATTTATTTTTCTCAACCACTTAATCCCCTAAAAACATCTCCTCCTCAAATGAGAATGGTGTAAATTAGGATTTTTAAATTATATTCTTCCAAAGTCTATTTGGTGTCATGTAATTTTTGACACAATCGGTTCTTGCCCCATTAATAACCGAAACTTGAAAATTTGTAATTCTGTACACAAAAATTGAGGTGTTGTACTAATCTTTTATTAACGAATTTCTGAGTATGAAATGAGTCAATAAGTACATTGAACTTTTTCTTATCATTGTATCCTACAATATGGAGAGTTTGAGGTACTACAAAGCCTACCAATGCATGAAAACAAATTTCACACTAGTTTGAGTCTATGTTGTGCTCAACTTTAACATCTATTTCCTTCTTTCTATGTTCATAAGTTCTTCCTTATCACTTTTTATAGTTTTCTCCATGTCCTCTTCATCATTATCTTCTCAACCAATCAATTTTATTTATTGATATTTGTGCCCGTTTATTGTTACAACCAAAGCATAGTCAATTCATAATAAATCTAACACAAAATACTTGATTCCTAAACAAATGAATATCCTTTATTATAAATGGGAGGTGAAGTGAGCATGACATAACGTAACACTAAGTTGATCTAACCATATGTAATATATTAATAATCAATAAGTATTATGACCTTAACATGGGGGTCTTAACACTACCTCATTGGTTTTTCTTTAACATGTGGTTAGTGCTTCTAAAAGCCTAACAAAATTTCATGTCGACTATAGTGTTTGGTATCCCACAATGTTTTTTCTCAAATCAAAATCCAATACTTTCATAGTTGCACCCATAAAATATTTTACATAGATAGGAACATAGTCTACCTTTTATTAGTGTTGGGGGTGGAGCTTGATTATCTTCTTTATCTAAAGGTATCATCGCATTGGACTCCAGTTTGTAATGTGGCAGCAACGCCACCAGTAATATTTTCACTGCAAGGGGGGTTGAGGGGTCGGGGGCAGCACCCTTGAAGCTAAAACTAGATGTAAAATTGCCTTGTAAAATGTTGTAATTTCGTAGTCAATATGGGTCATTCATTAGGCGGATATCTGATGGTAGAAGTTATGTTGAATTTAGGGTTTTTTGCCCTAGAAGGAAACCCCTCGCTATATATGAGGGAATTGTATTGCGTCTATGTAGATTTGTATTCTAAGTGAGAAAGAGAGAGGAGATTGTGTGAGAGCGAAAAGGGAATTATAACGGATATGTTGTAGGTTGTATCTCTTCAGTTTGCTGGATAATATAAAAGGAAGGAATCGCTATTCCCTTTAGACGTAGCCCAAATTTGGTGAACCACGGACATATGTATCTCTCTTGTTTTATGTGTTTTTTGTGTTTATATTTTTGCAATATATTTTATGTGTTCCATTGCTCTGTGATATACAATTTTCTAACAATTGGTAGTAGATCCGAAGGTCTATTTGGCTGATATACTCACAGGAGAGAAGGGTTCTTGGTTCTAGTGGGAGAAATTGTGGAAGATGGTAGGTTTAGGGTCGAAGATGCAAATGAAATATTTTTTGTACCAGAAAGATCTGTACCAACCATTGAGTGCAAAGACAAAGAAGCTAACGAGTATGACATACACATAATGGGATATTCTTGATAAAAAGGCACTTGGAACAATACAACTATGCCTAGTAGCATCGGTAGCGTTTAATATTTTAAAGGAAACAACAATAGAGGGTTTAATTTCAGTATTGGCCAAACTATATGAAATTCCCTCACCCTCAAATAAGGCATTTCTTATGAAGTGTTTATTTAATATGAAAATTTCAGAAGCTAGATCTGTTATTGATCATTTAAATGAATTTAATATAGCTAGCAGTGAGTTATGTTCTGTAGGGGTAACTTTTAATGATGAAGTTAGGGCTTTGTTATTTCTGTGCTCATTGCTAGAAAGTTGGAATGGTTTAGTTATGGCCATTAGTAATTGTGTCTCTGGATCTAGTATTTTAAAGTTTGATGATGTTATTGATGCAATCCTTAGTGAGGAAGACGGAAAGGCTCCAGTGAGACATTAGGTAATGCTTTGACTGCAGAGACTAGGGGAAGAAAAATGGAAAGAGGAAAGAGCCTAGGATATCATAGTAAGTTAAGGAAGGACAAATCAAAGTCCAGATTGGGGTTAGTGTGATGGAAATGTGGGAAGAAAGGAAACCTGAAGAAAGACTGAAATTCTCGGAACGGAATAGAAGGAGACGCACAACAAGAAAACAATCATGAAGTGAATGTCACAAGTGATGTGTTGCAAGATGTTTTGATTCTTTCATTAGAAAATATTATTGATGCCTGGGTGGTAGATTCAGGGGCCTCATTCCATGCCACACCTGATAGGAAACATTTTCATGATTATGTTCAAGGAGATTTTGGACAAGTTCGATTGGGTGATGATAAACCCTGTAAAATCATTAGAATGGGTACAATTGTCATAAAAAAGAAGAATCAAAATCAATGGCTATTGAAGGAGGTAAGGCATGTTCCAGATATGAAGAAAAATAAGGTTTCAATAGGGCAGTTGGGAGGTGAAGGCTGTGTAAATACTTTCACAAATAAGACCTGGAATGTCACTGAAGGAGCTCTAGTAATAACAAAAGGAGAAAAGGTTGGTACATTGTATTTATGTAATGGTATTTCTAATTTTGTTAATTCTTTAATCTCTACAGGAGAAGATATGGAATTGTGGTATCATAGGCTCAGGGACATGAGTGAGAAGGGAATGCAAATTCTTCACTCAAGAAATTTGTTGCCAGGTTTGAAGCATGTTGGTTTAAAATTCTGTGATATTTTCTTTTATGGAAAACATAAGAGAGTCAGATTCGTCAGAGTCGGGAAATAAAAGAAGAGCGAAAAATTAGAGCTTGTGCATACAAATGAATGGGGACCTTCTCAGGTATCATCTATTAGTGGCTCTCATTATTATGTTACTTTTATTGATGATGCAACCAAAAAACATGGATTTATTGTATTCGAAATGAATCTTATGTATTTGATACTTTCAAGGAATGGAATTCACAGAGAGAAGACAGTTCCAGGAACACCACAAGAAAATGGTGTGTCAAAAAGGATGAACGGGACAATCATGGACCGTGCAAGGTGCATGAGATTTCATGCAGGATTTCCTTTACAATTTTGGGCAGATGCTGTAGATACTATTGTTTATCTAATAAAAAGAGGGCATTCAAGTTCCTTGGATGGTGGTATTCCAGAGGAGGCATGGATAGGCAAAAAGGCAAACTAATCCTTTTTAAAGGCTTTTGGTTGTGAAGCCTTTTTCCACATTAATAAACAAAATAGAACAAAGCTTGAGGCAAAATCAAAGAAATGTACCTTTATTGGATATGGTGTTAATCATTTTGGTTATCAATTTTATGATTATGAAAAAAAAAATCATTAGGAGCAGAGATGTCATATTCAATGAAAATGTTTTGTATAAGTATTAGATGCAGGAAAAGAAACAGGAAAAAGAAAACAAAGAATACACAGCGCTTAATGAGATCACAAAAAAGTGAAGGTGCCAGAAAATCATAATGATCAACAACCACAATAGAAACAAGCACCTCAAACACCTGAAAGTGGTGTTAGAAGATCTACCAAGATAAGTAGACCCCCCGAAAAATATTCTCCTTCATTATATGATGTATTGTTAATTGATTCTAGTGAACTAGGATGTTATGAAGAAGAAGGGCAGGTAGAAACCCGGAAGAAATGGGAGCAACACATGAAAGAAGAGATGAACTTCTTAGCACATAACTGGACTTGGGACTTAGTCAGGCTTCCTGTAGGTAAAACAACATTGTAGAATAAATGGGTTTATAGGTTGAAGGAAGAAGGTGGAGGTAGAAAAAGGTATAAAGCTAGAGTTGTGCTGAGGGGGTTTGCACAGAAAAAGGGTATAGACTTTGATGAGATATTTTCTCCCGTTGTTAAAATGACTTCAATCAGAACTATTTTAAGTCTAGTAGTAGTTGAATATTTCCATCTTGAGTAGCTAGATGTAAAGATAACCTTTATCCATTGGGATTTGGAGGAAGAGATATATATGCAACAACCACAAGGATATGGGGTAAAAGGGAAGGAGAAACTAGTATGCAAGTTGAAAAAGAGTTTGTATGGCTTAAAATGGGCTCCAAGGCAGTGGTATCTAAAATTTGACAGGTTTATGTTTGAACAAGGTTATACTAGATGTCACTCTGATCATTGTGTTTATCTCAAAAGGAAAAATGATGGCAGCTATATTATATTATTATTGTATGTAGATGACATGCTTGTTGTAGGTTATAACAAGCAAGAAATAAATGTGCTCAAAAGAAAATTGGCGAACTCATTTGAAATGAAGGATTTGGGTGTTGCAAAATAAATCCTTGGTATGAGAATAACTAGAGACATGAAGAATAAAAAATTAACATTGTCTCAGAGTCAGTACATAGAAAAGGTATTGAAAAGATTTAATATGCAAAATGCAAAACTAGTTAGTATACCTTTGGCTAGCCATTTCAAACAAAGAAAGGAGGTGTGTCCAAAGACTCCAGAAGAAATGGCTTATATGTCTAATGTTCCATATGCATCATAGTTGGAAGCTTAATGTATGCAATGGTCTACACAAGGCCTGATATTGCACATGCAGTGGGAGTTGTAAGCAGGTACGTGAACAATCTAGGAAAAGAACATTGGATGAAGGTGAAGTGGATTCTGAGTTATTTGATAGGCACCACAAATCATGCATTAATCTTTGGTGGTTCAAACATTACTCTACAGGGATATGTTGATGCATATATGGAGGGTGATAGAGATAACATGAGGAGCACAACAGGGTATGTGTTTACTGTAGTTGGAACAACTGTCAGTTGGGTTTCAAAACTACAAAGTATTGTTGCACTCTCAACGATGGAAGCAGAGTATGTTGCTCCCATAGAGGCTAGTAAAGAAATGATTTGGTTACAAAGGTTTCTGGATGAATTGGGTAAGAAGGAGGAGTTGGGCAAGTTATACAGTGATAACCAGAGTGCCATACATCTTGCAAAAAACTATGCATTTCATTCCAAGACTAAACATATACAACTTAAGTACCATTTCATACGGTCAGTGTTGGAAGACAGAAAATTGATGTTGGAAAAGATACACACTAGTTAGAATCCTACAAATATGTTAACAAAAGTTGTAACCAGGGAGAAACTAAGATTCTGCTTAGTTTCAATTGGTCTTCAAGTATGATGAAGAAGATGAGAAACAATGAGGTCCAAAGTGGAGTCATTGTCTAGAAAATGAAGCAGCATTGGAGTTGCTATAATCAGTCTCCCAGTGGGAGATTGTTGGGTGTGGAGCCTGATTATCTTCTTTATCCAAAGGTGTCACTGCATTGGACCCCAGTTCATAATGTGGCAGCAAAACCTCCCGTAACATTTTTTCGCTGCAAAGGGGGTCTAGGAGGGCGTGGTAATGATCTTTAAGAGCTCCCCCCTGGTGGGGGATTAGGGGCAGTGCCCTCGAAATTAAAAATAGATGTAAAATTGCCTTGTAAAATATTGTAATTTTGTATTCAATATGGGCCGTTCATTTGGCAAAGATCTGATCATAGAATTTTTTTTTCTGTGTAATACTAAGTCTATTAATGCAAACATAATATACAATGAGGCAATGGCCTCTGCACGTCTAGGTCAGGCATATGACCATATTAAACAACAAGAGATAAAAAAGAGACTGCCCCTGGAGGTGAAATGAGTCCGAAATCAAGAGTAAGATAAGTCCCTTATGCCCACGCAGGGGCTACAATTCCAGAAATCAAAATTTACTGCCATGGTAAAATACAAGATTGACTGCCAAAATTAACCACTGTAGAAGATCAAAAAAAGAAAAAAACTCAGAAGACCGAGCTTGACACGTGACCTGTGCCATGCAAATGCTTGGTGTTTTAGGATGTTGGCTTCTCCTCCACGATCGGACACCCATAGTCTTCACAATTTGTATCCTCTACCTGCTTGCCACCCGTGGTGTCTAGTGGCTCTCTGTCATCAACTTGAACACCCTTGTCCTCACTGGCGACATTGCCATCCAACGTCTTCAAGCCGCTTATGGACGGATACTCCTTAGCCTTCTGTAGATGGCTTGAGCTCGGCTCCCTCTGAACAATTCCGTGCGGTTGAGGAACTAGGTTCTTAGTAGGGCTCTAGGTTGGAGCAATGCATGAGACAACTTCCTCCCTAAAATGCACTGAGATGGTGGCGGTGACAATCAAACAGTCCATGGAGCAAAAGAAACAGAATTGAGCATACTGGGTTGTAGCAGTAAGATTGCTTGACTAGGTGGCTCCGTCAGGCCAAAGAGCCTCACAGGGGTGAGGTCATCCTCTTCGATTATGCGTATCTGAATATCTACCATGGGAGCAGGAGGAGGAAGGACGGAAGGGCGGGGAGGCTGACAGGGAGGACAATTGTGGTGGGGGGAAATAAAGAGGGGTGGATGGCGCTATAGCGGCTACCACCACGCCTGCATTTCATACGATGACAGCGACGCATATTACTCTAAGTGGGATGTTGCAGCGGGAAGGGAGCCAAAGTGGTAGGAAGTGGGGCGGGAGCAGCTGAGGTGAAACTGAAAAGAACTGGTGAGGTCAAGTTCGGTGCAGAGGCAGGGGCTATGGCCTCAATTTGTAGGGTGCAGCGTATAGACTGGGAGAAATGATAACCATTGCCCAGGTCGACGCAACAGAGCAGTCTGCAACACCTTCCTGTTACGGTTCAAGAAGTTGGCTCTATAATGCCGTGGTGGCAAGAGCAGTTCAGAGGCGGAATGGATGATTGAAGAGTGCCTAGCTTCATGATTTTATGCTTGCAGGGGAAGTCTCCATCTGAATAGTGGATGAATTGTGGTAGCCAAGGGGCAAAGTTCTGCTTTGAATTCTCACAAGGGAAGGAACAGATAACCATGTGACGCGGCCACCTGCCAGGCTGGCATCATATCTGCCTTAAATGCTCATCTACCACCCACATCTGGGGGTGTTGCATCATTTTGTACCAGTGTGTTATATTCCTGTTGGTGTTTGGCATCTTTTATTATATCCAGCAAGCTTGTGTATAGAGTTCAATCACTGTTCACCCCTAAATTGGCTGAGAGGTCCGCTACTTTGTTGCCATATCTCTTGATGTGTTTGAAGGTGATTGCTCTATTGTTTGCAAGCCAATGCTCAATGTGTTGTAAATGAGTTGTGAGTCTCTAGGTGGAGGACAACTTATGTACTGGAGTTCCCTAAATAATTTGATTGGCCATATTTATGAGGATTTGTGAGTCTCCTTCGATTATTAAGGGAAAGTAGCCATGTTGTTGAGCAAGGTGGAGGCCTTGCCACAATCCTTCTAGTTCAGCCAAGTTGTTCATGTCCCATCCTGATGTGTCAAGGAAGAGTAGCAAAGGATTTCCATAGTGATCCCTCTAAATTCCTCCATGTCCGGCCTAGCCTGGATTGCCTTTAGAGGTGCCATCAAAGTTTAGGTGGGTGAATCCTGAAGGAGGGGGGCACCATTTACTAGAAGAGTGGTGGGAAGGGATGTATTTACTGGGAATCTCTTGAGTCTGGATGAGCCTGAGGTTCCAATTCTTCTAGATGGTTCGTTCTTGCGGGTCAGTGGGAAAGTCATCACTGCTCCAGGTTTGGAGCACTAGAGTTTCCGGAACGTTGCTACACAGATTGCTCCATATGATCTCAATAGCGGTGGTTTGATTCTTGAAGATGCGCCGATTCCTTTCCTTCCAAATATTCCAGATGAGGAGGTCTGGGACAATTCTCCATAAGAAGTTAAGGAGGGGACTTTTGTACAGATTTTTAGCCCAATGACGTATTGTATTGGTGATGTCTTCTTTTACTCTGCCATCTTTTTGACATATGAAAACTATTTTTTCCCAAAGTTTGTTTGCCAAATAATAGGATTCCATGAGATGTTGAATAGTTTCCTCCTGTTGCTTACAGTTGGGGCATCTTGAGGGGCCATAATTTTTTTTTTCCTTAAGTTGTCCCATGTAAGAATTCTTTTGTGACATAGTAGCCATAGAAAAGTGGAGATCTTGGGTCAGATTTTGGGAGATCACACTTTGTCCCAGAGAGGGTCCTTATTATTCTGAGTATTAATCATAAGGTTGTATGCCTCTTGTGTGGTGAAATTCCCACGTGGTTTGTATTCCCAACGTAGGATATCCTTTTCTTCAGAGAATCTGATTCGCCTATTGGTTAGCTCTGTATCCAACTCCTTATACATTATCTATGTACCGTACTTGATGATGTGCTCTACATTTTTCCATTGTCTATAACCCTGATCAAGGGTGGGAGTCCAGAACTAGTTAACCGTTTTCCATTGATGAGCTTCCCCGTCCTCTGTTTGTGGTAGAGAGATTAAGTTGTTGATTTTGGGTCTTTGTTGCCATGAATCCATCCATAAGTAGGCACTGTTACCATTCGTTATTTCCCAAAAGCTGTGTTGATGGATCATGCATCTGTACAATCGAGTCACATTCCAAATTAGGTAACCTTTTTCCATATCCGTGAACCTAATCAAGTCTTCATTTGATCTGTTGTTGGCATATTTGGCTTTCCATAGGGTCACCCAGGGCATGTGAGGAGCTGAAAGCCACTTCCACCACATTCTTGCTCCCATGACTACATTACTATGTTGAGGGTCCCGCAAACCAATTCCCCCAAGTTTTTTGGGAGGCAAACTGTCGCCCACTTGACCAATTCCCATTTGCAATTATGTCCAACAGATCCCCATAGAAAATTCCTTTGAAGATATTTGATTTTTTTAAGAACCCATTTAGGTGTTGTAAGAACAGAGAAGAGATAAAGAGGTAGAGATTGCAGAACAACCTTGATGAGGATTAATTGACTTACCATATTTAGGGCTCTAAAGGTCCAAGAAGTGAGTTGGGCTTCAAGTTTGTCTAGGAGTAGTTTCCATGAGGAGTGCTTCAGAGAAGAATCATTTAAGGGGGTGCCAAGGTACTTGGAAGGGAGAGAAGCAACAGAGAATCCCAGAATGTGGGCTATGGATTTTTGAGTCGTGGAGAGAGTGTGAAAAACGAAGATCTGGGATTTAACGGTGCTGATGCTAGCTCCAAAGGCTGCTAAGAAGTCGTCAAGGAGGGACTTGAATTTTCGGGCTTCTTCGACCGAGGGATGTTCAAATAACATGTTATCGTCCACAAATTGCTGGTGGGTGATGATAGGGGAATTATGATGGTAGAAGTTATGTTTCATTTAGGGTTATTTTCCCTAGAAGGAAACCCCTCGCTATATATGAGGGAATTGTATTGTGTCTATGTAGATCTATATTCTGAGTGAGAAAGAGAGAGGAGATTGTGTGAGAGTGAATAGGGAATTACAATAGATCTTTTATAGGTTGTATCTCTTCAATTTGTTGGATAATATAAAAGGAAGGACTAGTTTTTTCTTGTAGACGTAGCCGAAATTGGGTGAACCACATATAGTTGTGTCTCTCTTGTTTTATGTGTTTTCTATGTTTATATTTCTGCAATATATTTTATGTGTTCCATTGCTCTGTAATACACAATTTTCTAACAATTAGTTCCCTCCATGAAAGTTATGATTTACATTCCCTGTGATGTTATTCAAATAAGTTTTTTTTTTTTTTTTTTTTTTTTTTTTTTTTTTTTTTTTTTTAATTAGAAGGTTACATTATTCATGGTTATCTTAGTATATAATGATATAATCTCATGACCTCAACATGTATGTACATCATGCCCCCACTCAAGCTGAGGAGCCGAACTTCCACACAGTCATAGGGCGACGCTGCTAGCTTCTCAGCTACGTGGATTTTGGAAATGGCTTCCATTTCACCCAAACCACTCAGTGTATTCTGAATTCTTCCCAGAACTCCCCTGCATCCAGGCTCAATAGCATCAGTAATTCCAGAGTGAGCTATACCTCACCAGCTACTCATTTTGATTATACCTCTGTCATCCTAGCCCAAAACTTTAATCGCCAACCTGCTGGCCACTACATGATGCAGACTCGCCATAGGATGCGTAGCAGACACGGTAGCAATCAAGGTTGTATCACTTTCCCAGCCTCGCCGCCCATCCTTGAACCGAAGACCCCTTCCTCCACCCCTTCTTCTGATCAGTCTAGTGGTCATCTCACTGGCCATTACTCAAATACCCACAGTGGGAGAGGCCGGGCACAGGATTATGGGGCCAGAAGAGCGAATGCTACCATCCAAATGACTCAGCTTCTTGGCCCCCCTCACCCCTCGTACCACACTGCACAGTTCCATTTTCAAAGCACGCCACATCGACCCACCATTATTGCCACCATGAGAGTGGCATTTAGCGAGGAATTGAGTCAGCAGGAGGAGCAAGCTACACAGGCTCAAGGACCTAAACTAGAGGAAGGGAAGATCAATAAGTAGGAGAAGGTCGAGGAGACACGAGACACAGGAGATGGAGAAAACACTTACAAAAAGACAACCTCACTCAAGCACAAATACGTCCATGGCAGCAACCTGCATTACAAGGAAATGGCTGGCGGCCAACATGAAGTCATTGGCTGTTCGGGCGGTACGCAAGAGGTCAGTGGTAGCTAGGGTGGCACGTCTGTAGCAGTGGTGGAGGGGAATGAATATGATTGTCGCATCGAGGAAGAGCTAGAGGATTGGGTTGACTATGGCTGTTGAATTGTGGGGGAGCATCCACTAGACACCTAGTGGGCTCCGCTTGATAGATGTGCAAGCCAGGTTCTGACTCTTTGTTTTCCTAATGTTTTTTCAATCCACGTGTTTCATTTTTGCTGGATCTTGCTCAAGACCCCGGTGTGGGCTTTACTTGTTTTTTGTTTATGATTTGGGACCCCTGCATGGGCTTTGATTATGGATACATTCAGATTGGTTTCCCCTCGGTGGGCAATCATGTTTTTGGTTTTTGGTTCCATACTGATATAACTATGTTCAGCATTGTAGAGGCTCGAACCTCGTTGTAATTTTTACTTTTTTCATTAATAGAATAGCATTACTTAGAAGAAAAAACATGTATGTACATCATCATGTGTAGCCAAAAAAATTCCACCTAAAATTACATGTTGATTTTTTTCTAGGAGGGAATTCCTCATATCACACCCAATGTTTTTGGATCATGTATGATAATGATATTTCCTTATGTGTATGGAGAACAATATCTTAGCCAATTATAACTAGTTATGTGTCTTATTCAAGGACAAGAAAACTAGTTTTATTCAATCATTAATATTAGTTAAACCAAATATCCTTTTTGAACATTTCTAAGGCTACTAAAGAGTTGTCATGTTATATCTAAATCATCTTGTCATTTAACCACATACATGAAGTGTAGATACTAAAACATATTTGTAATTTAACCTCAATTGTAGGAAACAAGATGCATAAGTTCATAAATATCTTCTCACTAAGATTATAGTTCAACAATCATGAAAAATAGTAAAATGTGATGCCATTTAAAGCATGTATTCCATGGTAAAAACATTTTGCTTCACTCCTATATTAGATAGCCATGATCATATTAGAACAATGTAATATAGTTTTAGTGGTTAGCAACTTTAAATTTCATATTAAGATTCTTATTGACATCTCATGACAACTTGTAATAGTTAACTAAGTTAATTTGACTTAGTTGGCTCAACTAATTCGAGTTGATTGTCTAAATAGAGTCATGTAGATGTATCCTACTGCTTAGGAGCCTTCGTTGAGTTTATTTTCAGTCGTAATTATTTAATTTAGTTTAGCTGAGTTAAATTCAGTTAAAATAGCTCCAACTAATGGAGGCATTAGCGGGAGATCCAGTTGTGGGGTGTAAGATGTAGTAGTGGGGTGTAACCAACACTAATCAATCATTAAAAGGAATATTCACTCATAATTAACTCAAGCATGTCAGATCAAAGAAAGACCCAATTGAGATTGGATTTTAGGGACAATGTACTATTAGTTGTATAATCATCTGAATTGTATTGGTGGTGTATGCGACCAGAGAAATTCCTATGGGGATTTCGTAATTCATAATTGCTCTCATAAGTAGAATATATTCAAGTTATTTTCTTTAGCATATTACAATCTACAGTTTGAATCTACAACGAATATGTACATGGTATCGAAGCTTAAATGAGTATAGAAAAGGAGAATACAATTTTGTACTTTGCATGAGAAATTGAATTTACAGCATCATACTTCAGAGCCAGTAGGATTTCATTCTACAGATTGAGACTCGAATATTCCCTTAACTGTAGTTCAAACTATATTTCTTGGAAGGACAAGATGAAGGTGGTGGTGGAAGACAATAGTCTTAAGGAATTCATAAACAAAACATACTACTAAATTAGTCGATGCTGAAGATATGGCAGTGTGGAGAAATTGTGTGGAAAAGGTGAGAAGGATTATCGTAGAAAGAGTTCTAGATCATATTGTCTTGAACCTCCATGGTAAGGAAACTCCATTTAAAATGTGGAAGGCATTGATAGACATATTCGAAAACAACAGTGACCACATGAAGCTGGCACTAAATGACAAGCTCAGAAAGATCAAGATGCAGAAGGGTGACTCAATACCAAAGTACTTAATCAAGTTCACCCAATCTCAGGATGAGCTTGGAACTGTTAGTGTTATAGTTTTGAGGATGACATGGTGAGCTTAGAACTTTTATGACTTCCCAAGAGCTGGAAAAGCTACCAGGACTCACTTAATGGGAGCGAGAAGCTACCAGAGTGGGAGTGATTATGGTCCTACTTGGTAGAAGAAGAGATTCAATGGAACATAAGAGATGGATCCTCATCCAAGCATGATGAAGGGGAGAAATTTTCCTTAGATCTAAAGGAGAACAAATGGAAGGGGAAGTCATCCCATTCCAAATCAAATTCCAGTCAGGGGAGGAAGAAGAAGTACATGTCAAAGATTAAATGCTTTCATTGTCATGAGCTGGGACACTATGCTACAAAGTGTTCACACAAGACGTTCGGTAAGAATCCCTTAGGATAAGTGGCAGGTGAAGCTCTTTATTCACAATTAGAACTTGATTTCACCCTCATCGCTTGCATGGTGACATCGGTGATGGGTAGTGTGTGGTACCTGGATAGTGGATCCTGATTCCATATGACGGGAAACAAAGAGTTCTTCAGTGAATTGGAGGAGAAGGACATCCAAGTGCACATCAAGATGGGAGATGATGAAAGGTATTGCGTGAGTGACATCGGTACTATTACATTTCAGAGGGACTCTAGTTCTCCTCTCAAATTAAAATATTTCATGCATGTTCCAGGTTTGAAGACGAATTTCGCTTTAGTTTCCATGTTGGAGGAGCGTGTCTATGATGTGATATTTAACAAGGGAAAGGCGTGCCTTCATCACATAGCCTCAAGATAAGTGAACCATATCAGGGTTTGGATGAGAACTTGACAAATTATATGTAGAAGATTGTGTTGTTTTTATCACTAAACAGGAGAAGGTGAAGAGCCAAGATATCAGTGAGTTGTGGCATAGAATATTGGGTCGCTTACACCACGGAGCTTTGTAGATTGTGAAGAAAATTTTGACAGGACTTCCCAAGCGTACACTAGAGCAAAGAGATACATGAAAAGGGTGTACATTAGGGAAGTACAACAAAGATTCCTTTCATGATAAAGACATTTAAGAGCAAGAGATCCTTGATAGAGTTCACTCAAATGCGTGTTGACCATTCTCGATAACATCCACAGCCAAGCACATATATTATGTAATATTTGTTGAAGATTTTTCTCATAAATGCTGTATTTTCTTCATGTAGAAGAAACATTAGATGTTCACCAAATTTTGTGAGCTTAAACCACTTGTTGAGAAATATGCTAGCAGGAAAGGTGAATCTCTCAGAAGTGGTAATGGTGGAGAATATGTGTTGAATGAATTCAAGAAGTTATTTGCTTCAGAAGCCATTTGACTAGAGTTAATAACACTTCATAATCCACAACAAAATGGGGTGCCCGAAATGAAGAAAAGAAGTGTTTTGGCAGATGCTTGGGTGATGTTACATGATTAAGGTCTAGGGTGGGACTTGTGGGCTTAAGCATGCAACACAACTCTTTATTTGAAGAAAAAAATCCATCATCAAATTGGCAAGATGAGTACAGTACAAAAGTATTTTTCAGGTAACAAACCAGATGAAACACATTTCAGTATCTTTGGTTCGTCAATCCACTATCATGTTACAAAGAATGTATGGAAAAAGTTAGATCCAACAATCGAGTTTGAAATATTTGTGGGGTACACTAATACACCTCACAAATCTTGGGTGTACCTCTCATCCAAAAGGATGACAATGGTTCGCAGAGATGTGAATTTTGATGAAGAGAAGGCCATGATATGTTCCCTTGAGAGGGAGATTTAGTTACATGCAGATAAAGATATTTTAGTCCAAAGGATGAACCTCAAGATGATGTGGAGCAGGAACATGTATAGGAGCAGAGAGTGGAAGCACCCACTCATGTAGAGACTTCTAGAGATGGAAGGGAGCACACAATAGAGGTTGATATATTGATGCATGATGCTAGAGAGAATGTGGGAGCACCCACATTACAACATAGGCATAGGAGGTCACCAAATCAGTACATTGGTTACATGGATCTGATGATGAACAAGAGTCTAGAGGTTCAGCCATCCTCATTTGAGAAAGAAATGCAACAACTAGTATGGGTTGATGCCATGGTTCAGGAGTATGATTGTATTATCAGAAACATTGTTCGAGAAATGGTCCCAAGACTAGCAGACATGTTAGTGGTGAGTTACAGATGGCTTTACAAGGTAAAGAAATAAGCAAATCGGAGTGTGAAGAAACACAAGGCTAGATTTATCGCTAGACGATTCTCTCAGGTGGAGGGAATTGATTAAGATGAGACCTTTTCTCCAATAGCAAGGTACTCTTCAATCAGATCTATTCTACCACTTTCCGCATGGATGAGATGGAAGATACATTAGATGGATGTGAAGGCAATAATCCTCAATGGTATGATTGAGCAAGAGGTGTATTTTGAGCAACCAGAAGGATTTGATACCTTCAATAGAGAGTCGCATGTGTGCAAACTCAAGTGAGCATTGCATGGACTAAAACAAGCACCACGTGGTTGGAGCACCAGAATTGATAGCTATTTCATAGGGTTGGGCTTCAACAAAAGTGAAGCAGATGCAAACATCTACCATATGGTGTGTTAGCACTCCTTAGTTTCCCAAGGATGAGAAAGGAAAGAAAAGAGGTAACCACGGACCAACTTTTAACTTGGCAGCTACCCCTCCCAAATTAGAGAGGGTTCTCTCTAAACTTAATCTCACATCCAATGAAAGTGACTGGAGAACATTAGGGTGTTAGGCTAGATATCGACTTAGTAGGTTTTTGATTTAGGTTTTGCTGGATAAGAAGCACTAGGTTTAGGAAGTAGGCCAAATAAGTAAAATGATCAGTTGTAGACATAGAATGAATTAAGGTAGGTGTAATCAATGACACAAATGGTTTTTCATTGTAGTATGGTAATGAGGAAATGAGTAAAATGAGCATACATGTATGAATTCATTTGTTTGAGAGGATGAAAACACGTATATGAAAATTTCATACAAAAAACAGAGAATTCTAGATAATGTATTCTATTTAAAAACTTAAGAGATAATCATGAGAAGAAACGGAGATGGTTTCCCAAAAGATTTAAAATAAAATGCATAAGAAACATTGGAGAAAATAGTTCCACTGACAACAACACATGAATCCCACAATAATAGCTACAACTATATGTTATTTCTCTACAAAATGTCAAGTACACTAGTTCAGAATTGTATGAGCTTCAAGTATCCAACCCATATTTTAGACTTGTTTTTGAGTACATATAGAAGACAAAAATGATTTCATATCTAAGGGGTTGAGTCTTGCTCCATAGAAATTGATTCATGAACCTATCCTATCGCTACTCAATCCTAGGGGAATCAAAAACAACTTTCCCCTTTTTAGCTAAGTGACTGAGCTTATCTCTCAAAACATTAATTACAAGATTATTTAATCTAGTAACCCCTAACAAACTCGTTCAACTTAGGTAAAATTAGGTAACAAATATTTACATCAACCTAATTTACATTTACCATTTATAATATAGTAAAAAAGTTTAAGGCACAGAAACGCAGTAACTCCTCAACAAAAGCACAACAAATTTAGCTTGATATTTAGATGACTTCGAAGAGGTTATAAGATTTTATGAAGGCTTGTGAAGAAATATTATGATGTATACTATAACCTAGGATATTTAAACCAATAAAAATCATCATTTAATTCTTCTCAAAATCATTCCAAACAAAGTGTCCAAAAACGCAACAACAGTCTAGAAAAGGTGGCAGAAAGGTGAAAAATGCCATTGTTTGATCATTTCCTAAAAATTTATCATTCTTAAAGAATCCTCAAGTGTTTTTCTACTATCCTTATTCCTTTAGATATCCAATCATGCTTGAAAGTTTTATTTTTTACCCTTTGTTAAAAAGGGCAACAACTAGTTGTTGTGTTTCTGTAGGGTACCTTTTCCTATGTGCATACGAAAATTCAAAATTTCAAAATTTGGTCTACTTTTCTTTGCTCTATGTCTTGAATTAAAACCACTATTTGATGCATCATCTAAGAGGTCAATTTTATACCTCCTCCTGAGTCTACTTATGGTTCTCTTGAGCTTCTTCTTCATGTTTTTAACTCTAACTTTGCAAGCCATGTTCCTTGCATAGTAGTGCCTTGCCATATTTCTTTGCATAGTGGTGTCATTGTTTTCCTTTTTCAATAACTTATAAAAATGATAATTTACTCTCTCCCCCATTATACTTCCTTCTTTCATTGTTCTTGACCATGTTTTTTTCTACACTTTAAATACAAAACCGTAATTTCAAACAAGAAAGGGCAAGGAATTTCATCTGCAAAACAGGGCTAAAGCGCAACAACTTTAGGGAAGGGAATCAAGGGGAAGGAGGATAGGAAAAGTTATGATTATATTATGGGTGATAGGTATGGGTGTTAGGAAAATACTAGAAGTTGAATTTATCAAAAATAGTGATAAAAAGGGGGGGAAAATGTCAAAACAAAAACCTAGGTTAAAAGTGCAACAGATTTCTAGGATGTTTGGGAAAATAAGGAAATGAAAGGATTTTGATGAGGAGAATGATGGAGAATGATCATTGGTCGATGATGAAGGAGGTATAATCTTAAAACCAAGTAATTTGACTCCTTTATGAAGCTATGAACCATGGAAAATGGAGACCTAGCAAAAATCCTAACGACAACATTTTGACTTAATCTCTTTGGAAAGAAGGTGCGAGTATTATTGATAGAATTTTCCCGACCATGATTAATCAAAAGGCTCATGAAATATGGAGATGAATTACCATGATGAAATTGTCTTCATTTTTGGAGAGGGAGTATAAATGACACCTATACAGTGATTTAAGACAATTTCACAAGCAAGAGAGATGTCAAATTTAATTTGAAAATATTATAATTTGACCTAAGAATATAACCAATAGTGAAAAGTGTAAATTTGATCACTGTGACTATAAGACTCTAACATTTTGGATTAAGTTAAATTGTTGATTATAATATTATATGTTGATGATTTGATTCTAAGAGGTAATGAAAAGATGTTAAAATCTTGCAAAGAGGATCTTGCAAGAGAATTTGAGATGAAGGACATGGGGCTCATGCATTATGTTCTTAGGAACTCTTTGTCTCTCACGATAATTATGCTAATGAGATAATGAAGAAGTTCCACATGGAGTGTAGCGAACCTAAGGAGACTCCTCCAGTAGGTAATTGGAGGAATGAAGATGCTACTTCATGTGAAGTAGTGGAGGCTACTAATTATAAACAGCTTATGTGTTCAATTACGTATTTGGTGAGCACACGATGGGGCATGTGTTTTGCAGTTAACCAGCTTAGTCAAGCCATGGTTAAGAAAACCAAAATTTATTGGAAGGTAGCTAAACATGTGTTAAGATACCTCAGAGGCACCACTCAATTTGGCCTTTGGTATAGACAGACAAAGGTAGTGAAGCTTCAAGGTTTCACAAATGCATATTCGGAAAGGAGTCTAGTAAACAAAAAAAGAATGGTAGGGGGATTATTCAGTATTGGGTCAACAACAGTTTCTTGGTATGACAGGAAGAAAATATCAGTTGCAGTGAATTCAACACAAGAAATTAAATGGCTACTAGCAAAGCAACTTATGAGGATATGTAGATGAGGAAGATCTTTGTCGGGCTATTTGGTCAGTAGATGGATCGTACAATGATTTACTGTGACAATCAGAGTTCTATCAAACTCTCTGAGAATCCAGTTTTTCATGATTGGTCTAAGCGCATCGACCTCCGGTATCATGATCTATAAGATTGTATGTAGAGAAGAATAATGTTGTTGGGGTACATTACCACAAAGGAGCAGGATGTAGATATTTTGACAAAGGCATTATCAAGATGCCAATTCGAGTTTCACAGAGGCAGAATCAGGGTATAAAATAATCCCTTTCTTGTTAAGAGGGAGCGTTGACAATGAAATAATGAAAGCCTAATTTAAGTTTCTCATTGAATTAAATTAGGAATTAAATTGTAATTCCATATCTCATGAAAACTTGTAATAGTTAACAAAGTTAATTTGACCTAGTTGGTTCACTTAATTCGAGTTGAGAGTCTAACTAGAGTCATGTAGAGTGTTTCCTACATTTTAAGAGCCCTGATTGAGTTTATTTTGAGTTGTAATTATTCAATTCAGTTAAACTGAGTTAAATTCAGTTAAGCTAATTCTAACTCATGGAGGAATTAGTGGGAGATCTAGTAGTGGGGTGTAATCTGTAGTAGTGGGGTGTAACCAAGACTGATCAACCAGTAAATTGAAGATTCACTAATAATTAACTCAAGTGTGTCAGACCAGAGAAAGTCTGAGTTGAGATTGGAGTTCAGGGACAATGTACTATCAGTTGTATAATCATCCAAATTGCACAGGTTCTGCATGAAATTATAGGAAGGCCTATGAGGATTGTGCAATTCATAACTTTGGAATTTCCCAATTCAATATTGGCTAATTCCCAAGGGAATAGCGCAAGGAAATAGGATCTTGGATGGAAACATAATTGGCTAAATATTGGCTTGAGCTGGATTGTGAAGCAGTGAGATAGATTGAGATGGTATGGATATTGCTTCGGCTTTAGCAAAGCATTGTAATCTTCTCATATTTTCTGATGAATACAATATATATATATATATATATATATATATATATATATATATATATATATATATATATATATATATATATATATATATATATATATATATATGGCAGGGGTTTTAGTTGTGGCTTTCCCCAGAAAATTATTGTGTTATGTGTGATTCAATTCTTCTCTTTTATTCTTCATGATTTCATCAATCATTTATTGTTTTTGCTGATGAGTAGAGTAAACTCAAGTCAATTGTTTTAGCATATTACAATCTGTAGTTTGAATCTACAGAAATTTCTACATTATAATCACGAGATATCTAAAAATTATACTTGAAAAGAGGCAAGTGAGACTGATTATTTGTTTTTACTATAATAAATAAATTAATTTTCCAAATATTTGAATAGATTGAAATGCTTTTTGATATTAATATATTTTTGAAAAGGGATAAGTGAGACGAATTTATTGTTTTAATCCCAAGATTTCCTTTTACATATCTATATCTATATCTATATCTATATCTATATCTATATCTATATATATATATATATATCTATATATATATATATATATATATATATATATATATATATTATATATATATATATATATATATATATATATATATATATATATATAGATATATATAGATATATATATATAATATGACATTTTTTATATTAAAATGTTTTTTATTATTAATATGTTTTTAAATACATATCAATATTTTTATTTATTAATATTTTTTTAAATACATGTAAATATTATTTAATTATGTCTATTTAAATATTTTACTTATCATGAACATTAAAAAGATTTAGTATTATTAACATTTTTTAAATGTCTCATATCAACTTTCTATTAAAAATTCAGTGGATTACACACACACACATATATGGATTTTTAAATAGTTTATATAGGTGTTACATTGAAATATAGATAAAAGTTATAAGAATTATACATCTTTGTAAACACATAGTATATAATTTTTTTTAACTTTTAAATAGTTTTTCTCTTTTAAAGTTGGCATAATACCAATATAGATCCATCTTAACCATGGATCTAGCAAACACTCAAGGTGATGGATTTGGGGTTAAAATGGATATATATATGTATATATCTATATCTATATATATATATATATATATATATATATATATATATATATAGATATATATATATATAATTTTTCATTGTGAAAGTTGTATTTTTGAATGAATAAATCGATTCAACAACTTGAAAATCCCCTTGGCCACTTGGATTCCGTAGGTGACTAAGCTTGAACTTGCAATTCAAAATATATTAGCTCGATTTCATACAAATTTGAAAATTAAATACCTGAAAGGTGACATAGGAGAACTGATCCATCCTCTAAAAAAATCAGCAAGAACAAGTTCTAGAAGGTGCAATTGTCAAAAAGCAGGGAAATATTTATTTTGTAAGGGTTAAAATTATGAAAAGTCAAATCCATGAGGGATATTAGGAATTCATTGAGAACTTTGTGGAAAGTATCATATAGAGAGATTTCTGGAGAGGATCGTGTTGAGAGCTTTATGAGCAATATTATAGATCTTGAAATAATCCATGATATTGTAATTTTCTAATATAAATTGTAAACTCGTGTGTGTATGAAGGGCATCCATTAGAACGAATATTTGGCTAGCCAAGGCATCATGTAATAGTATAACAATTAAATTAGTGCATGATTTATGTAATTTTAGTTGTGTGCATGGTGATTTTATATGTTGAATTTGTTTGATTAATTAACAATGAATGTAATGATTGTGTGAGCCAATCATGAGGAATTAATGTTCCATGCATTAATGAGAAATAGTACACAATGAAATCATAGTAGGGCCATAACCCACAAGTCCAATAGTGAGACCATAATAAAACTTGAAATTGATAGACACCCATAAATCAATTTCAAAATTGGCATCAGAGCACAAAAGACTCATGTGTATAGTCTCGAGGAGGAACAATCGAAGAATGTACAAGTTTATTGAAGATCTGGTAAGAGATTTGTTTTCCCTATGCAAGTGATAATAGAGGAAAGTGAGAATATTGGAAACAAACGTGAGTAAGGAGTGTTAGAAGAGTTTTATAGAAGAGAACCATGAAGATTCCAAAATCCCACACTCACGAGAAAGTTTGAGGCCATATAGTGTAGAAAGGTGGGGACTTATTAATGCCAAGGCATGTTGCAACTCATGAGTTGAAGTTGTTACAAGAAGACTATATGCATATGACCAAAAGGTCATAAATTTTCATACATTGAGAGTATGATGCAGGAGCATCAACCCATCGTCTAAGAAAATAAAAAAGAATGTGTTTTGGAAGGTGTAGTTATAAAAAACAAAGGTAATATCTATTTTGTAAATATTAAAAGCATGAAAAATCAAATACACGAGGGATGTTAGGAATTCATTGAGAGATTTATGGAGAAGATCATGTAGAGATATTTGTGGAGAGGATCATGTTGAGAGCCTTATGTAGAAGATCATGAACCTTGAAATAATCCATGATATTGTAATTTTATAATATAAATTGTAAACTTATGTGTGTATGAAGGGAATCCATTAGATCGAATATATGGCTAGCCAAGGTACCATGTAATTGTATATCAATTAAATTAATTCCTGGTTTATGTAATTTTGTTTGTGTGCATGGTGATTTTATTCATTGAATTTGTTTGATGAATTAATATTGCATGTAACAATTATGTGAGCCAAGCATAAGGAATTAATGTCACATGCATGCACAAGATACAGTGCGCAACATAAGCATAACAATGCCATAACTCACAAGTCCTAGAGCGAGACCATAATAAAACTTGAGAATGATAGGCTCCCATAAATAATTTTCAATAAGTGGTACGACAAAGTAGAAGACTCTTGTGTGTAGTCTAGAGGAGAAGCAACGGAAGAAGGTACAATCTTATTGAAGATCTAATAAGAGATTTATTTTATCTGTGCAGGTGATAGTAGAGGAAGGTGAAAATATTGGAAACAACGTAGAGGAAGGAGTGTTCGAAGGGTTCTAAAGAAGAGAACCATGAAGATACCAAAATCTAAAGCTCAGGAGAATCTTTGGTGACATATCATGTAGCAACATAGAGACTTATTACTATAGATTTCTGTTGCAACTCACGAATTGAAGTTATTATTACAAGACCAAATTCATATGACAAATATGACATAAATTTTTGTATCTTGGGATTATGATGCACGAGCATTGACCCATCCTCTTAGAATATCAAAAAGAATGAGATTCGGAAGGTGTGGTTGTCCAAAAGCAAGCTAATATATATTTTGTAAAGGATTAAAAACATGAAAAATCATATCCATGAGGGATTAGTAATTTGTTGGGAGCTTTGTGTTGAAGGTCATGTAGAGAGATTTGTGGAGAGGATCATGTTGAGAGATTTATGGACAAGATCATGGTTCTTGAAATAATCTATGATATTGAAGTAATCCATGATATTGTAATTTTATAATATAAATTGTAAACTTATGTGTATAAAGGGAAACCGTTAGAACATATATTTGGCTACATGAGACACAATGTAAGTATAACAATTAAATTAATGCTTGGTTTACGTTAAAAAAATTGTTTGATGAATTAAATGTGTTTGATGAATTAACATTTCATGTAGTGAGTGTTTGAGCCAAGAATGAGGAATTAATGCTAGATGGATGCACGAGACAACGTGCACAACGAAAACATAGTGGGTCGATAAACCACAGGTCCTAGAGTGAGACCATTAGAAGCTTGAAAATGATAGACCCACATAAGTCATTTTCATCAAAAGGGGACCAAAATGTAAAATAGTGAGACTATTTGAAATTTTTTAAACACAATATTTTATGTTTTTCAATTGTTTTATATAATACATACATAGCTTTTGTTTAACGATGCTAAAAAACCACCAATGGTAAATTGAATCCATGACCTCAATTTTACTTGAGGAATATTTATCAGGACTAGTTTGTTATGAATTTTTATTTTTAATTTAATTTAATTTTTTATTTTATTTAATTTGACAAATCAAAATATTTACACAATATGACATTACAACATTTGATACTGGGTTGGAGAGGCTCTTCATGTAATTATGTTACTTAACATGCACATTGACATTCTTTATTTATGGCTAAGAATGAGTGTGAAATAATTTTACCACATCTCCTTCATATTGTGTTGTAATAGCAGAAAAAAATATCACAAACATAGTGAGAGTGAGATTATTGATGTTTTATAATGTTTTTAATTAAAAGTAACCAAATATGTCTATTCATTTTTGTTTTTTATTATAGAAAACATTGTTTTTCTTTCACATAATATTTTATTTTTATTGTAAAAGGGAGATGTGTCAACTCAACATTGACATCTCTCTCATACTGAGCTATAGAAAATACATCTTAGCGAAAAAAAGGAAAAAAACACCCTCCTCCCTAAAAAAGGAGGGATGTTTTAATACTAAACCTTCTCGGACTTAAGCCTTCTACTTGAAAACAAGAGATATTCGTACATATTTGTTGGACAGAATGGTACAAAAAAAACATTTCTAGGACTTAATCAAAACTTAACCCCCAGTATAACCAAAGGAAGATCAGGAATGATGGGTGCCATATTTCGATGATTTCTAGCTTTGATCTTTTCTAATTCTTGTTAATGGTGAGGATCATTGATTTATTTTTAGAACATATTAATAGGAAGGAAAAGAAGAGGAGGCATTGACCTCCCTCTCTTCCTTCAAATTGGCCTCTTCATCTTGTTTATCGAAAAGTAACTAAATATGTCTATTCATTTCTGTTTTTTATTATAGAAAACATTGTTTTTATTTTACATAATATTTTATTTTTATTGTAAAAGGGAGACATGTCAACTAAATATTGACATCTCCCTCATACTGAGCTATAGAAAATACATCTTAGTGAAAAAAGGAAAAAAACGCCCTCCTCCCTAAAAAAGAGTGGATGTTTTAATACTAAACCTTTTCAAACTTAAGCCTTCTACTTGAAAACAAGAGGAGATTCCTACACATTTGTTGCATAGAATGGTACCAAAAAAACATTTCTAGGATTTAATCAAAACTTAACCCCGAATATAACCAAAGGAAGATCAGGAATGATGGGTGCCATATTTTGATGATTTCTAGCTTTTATCTTTTCTAATTCTTGTTAATGGAGAAGATCATTGATTTATTTCTAGAACATATTAATAGGATGGAAAAGAAGAGGAGACATTGAGCTCCTTCTCTTCCTTCAAATTGGCCTCTTCATCTTGTTTATTGAAATGAGGTGCTTTGTCAATATTCCTAGAAGTAGTCGCTTCCATAGTAGGTAAACTGGTGTTATTTGGGCACAATTTATCTATATTTCTCCTGTCTTCTTCAACTTCTACCTCTAAGGGGCTAAAATCCTCATACCTATTTCTAGACGAAGAATAATAATTATATTTAGGCCTATGGGAATGAGAGCTTTTAGACGGACGATTCATGTACTTGAAATTGCATTGAATGCTCCTTTCTCATAATTGCATTGAGAATATGGTGGAGAGATAAAAGGAGAGTGGGATGTTGGAGTTTTTGGATAACATTTTGTAAAATGTCCATACTCATGCAGAAAGCTACATATAAAATGAATCTAATCATAATCCAAATTTCGAAGATGGTACCACCCCTCAATGTCAATCTAAATCATATGAGGGAGTCCTTTTACAAAATCCATTTAAAAAAAAATTTATAGAATAGCATAAGTTATTTTCCTTTACCTCATAACTAGTAACGTAGTAGCCAAATTTGCGACCAATGGATTTGAAAATGTCATTTCCCTAGAAGGTAAGGGAAAGATACAAAAATATAATCCAGATAGGTGTAGAAGAGATTTACATCATAAGATTAAAATCCAAAGTCCAGTGACTTAGGAACATTCTAATATAGAGCATGAAATAGCATATTAACCTATAGGTCAAATCCTCATCCTCCTTACTTTAAAAAAATAAAAATAAAATTTTCAACAATATAAGGTACCAATAGGCTCATTATCTTCCAAAATTTTAGAGATCCATTCTGAAATACAGCTTAGCTAGGCGAAAGGCTTGTGAAATTACCAGTCAACCCTCATTCCTTAAGGATTTTAACATTCTTCTTTGTGTAGGCAACAAACCAAAAATCTAGAGAAGGAATTATGTTCAGCCTTTTAACAACCCTACTATTGGTTAGATATTCATGACCCTCCACACAGGATTGAAAACACCACCCATTGTAGAAGTAATGAACTCAACAGAATTGAATGAGAGAATAGATTATCCAAGTCAATAACATGTCATGGTAGTAGAAAACGAAGTTAGAGACCCTAAATTAGAAGCATAAAATTTTGATCTGCCATGAAGTCTAAAACACACTCCATTCAGCCATTGTGAATCCTAAATTTGTAACAAAATTTGCTACATAGATTTGTAATGAGCAGGGATGAGAAACAATGGTTAGGACAAGTTTATTGTGGTATATTTTGATGATATCATAGTACTAAAAAACTAAATGGATGAGCATAATAAGTGCTTGGCAAGAGTGCTCGAAGCATTGCATCATAATCAATTGTACTAAATAAGTCAAAGTGTATGTTCCTTTAGAGTGAGAAGTTAATTTTGGGCCATTTTGTTGGACATGATTGTATTCACATGGATTGAGAGGATCCTCACATCGTGCATGATATCAGAGTCTTCATAAGGATGACAAATTACAATAAGAATTTTGTGGAGATTTATTCCAAGACCACTACACTACTAGAGTATATGTTGAATAATGACAAGCCTTGAAGGTGGATAGATAGAAGATCAATCATGTATTTAGGGATTTCAAAAATAATAGTTTGACTACCCAAATATTGAATCTCCAAAACTTTTAGCAATCATTTGTTGTATAGAGAAATGATTTAGATTTTTCCATTGGAGGAGTTTTGATGTGGGATGGTGATCCAATAGCTTTTGAGAAAAATACATTAGAAGATTAGGACAGGAGGATTACCACACATGAAAATCAGATGAATATAGTCGTGTATTTTCTATAGGTATGGAGGAAATATTTGATGTGAAATCCATTTTTGTTAAGAAAGTAACATTGTGATGTTTAACTTTATGAATCAACCTAGTTTGTCACTCAGGTAAGAATGGTTGCGTGATATTTTTGGTGAGTTTGACATTATCATTGAGTATAAACCATGGAAGCTCAATGTTGTAGAAAATTCCATTAGCAGGAAGGCACAGTTAGCCTCACTTGAGGAGGAGGAGGACTTACCAATGCTAAGAGAGATCCGGATTCAGTTTGTTGAGCAATTGAAGAGGATAATTCTAGATGGTTTTCAAGGTAACACTAGAATGAATAAAATTATGAAACAAGTAAAGGAAAGAAAGACAAGGAATTTTTTGATGTGTGATGGTCTCTTATTTTTTGGCCTTTGTATCGATGTTCCTAAGACTGGTGGACATTAAAAGGAACTCTTGAAGAAGTGCATGACTCACCTTGAGTTGGGCACCCTAAATAATGTAGGATAGTGCAATTTTTGGAGAGAGTTCAATTTTGGGAGATGGGTGTCTCGATGGATTTCATTTCACATCTTTGTATGGTGCATGAGTATAATGGGATTATGGTTGTGATTGACTATTTTTCCACTTAAATCATCTCCATCTCAATGAAGGTGTCATGTAATGTGGAATAAATGGAAAATAAATTATTTTGACATGTAGTGGACTATTTGGGTCTTCCATTGAGTACTGTATCATACATAGATAAAAGGTTTTACATAGAGTTTGTTGACTTCATTGTTAAATTTTTTGGGTACAAAGTTGTTACATAGTTACATTTTTCATCCGCAAACAGATGGATAGAAAGAGTGTATCACGTCTCTATTGGAGGAGTAATTGATACCTTTTATGAGAGTTGATGTTGAGAACTATCTAGGTTGATTGGATGCAACATAATTCAATTAAAACTTATAAAAGATTGTGTCCATATGTTACAATCCATTCAAGATAACCAATGAGAATATTGCCATGATGCCACATATATTTATGCATGGTTATTATAGGAGTAGTTCCTCATCATTGGGATTTAGATGGCGAGATACATTTGAGATGCTTCAAGTGAACTTCATATAAGTAGCAAACAAGATCAAGTGGGTAGATCAAGATAAAAAAATATGCATTGATCAATGTAGTTGACATGGTTCCTA
Source organism: Pinus tabuliformis (assembly GCA_031772625.1). NCBI lineage: Eukaryota > Viridiplantae > Streptophyta > Pinopsida > Pinales > Pinaceae > Pinus > Pinus tabuliformis. The sequence continues at coordinate 976,060,345 of CM062809.1, forward strand.
TGAAGGTGACCAAGAATAAGTTCCCACCACCTACTCGAATTCTTAGATAATTTGTATAGAGGTTTGAGAGGTTGTTCAGAGTTATTGAGGGGATAGATAATGTCACCAATAGATTGGAGTTACCTTTCCATTTCCAAGCTCACCATCAAGTCTTTCATATAAGTAATTTAAGTCCATGTAAAATTGACATAGATGATAAATTCATTGGAACCACTATGTGCACTAGCCTTTATTATTAATGAACTAGAGTTGGAGATTAACGAGGTATTCGAGGTATTGGCGTGTAAACTGAATCTCAAAATTAATATTTTTATACGTTTGAAAAATGAAAACGCCATGCTAACCTACATAGAAATGTGCAATGGCGTTGGAAGTGATACTAACAAAAAGAGGGAAGCCACAAATATTTTGTCTTATTCGAGAATGAGAGGTCAAAATTGAAGTAGGAGTGCAAGGGTGTTTATATTTAGAAGTATGGTTTTAAAATTTTTTTTTTTTAAGAATAAAGTAATAAATGTTTACATCATAACTTATTATAAAAATTTATAATACACGAGGAAATTATAAGAATGATTTATTAAAATATGGTATGATAAATGAGGAAATTATAAAAAAGTTTATTAAAATTATAATATGTGTAATTAATTTAATTCATAACATAAAATTAATATGTAACATCTAAAAAATATTAATAATAATTAAAAAATTTAATGTGCATTATAAATTAAATATTCGATACATAAAATTAAGTAATAATGAAATCTATTTAAAGATATATTAATAAATAAAAAAAAATAATGTAGATAACTTAATCCATAAATAAATATCTCATCACGTTACCTAAATTATGTGAACAATTTACATATTATATATGGTTTCAAAATAATACTAATAATGTTAAA